>OVAQ01000674.1:0-26956 GCA_900406345.1 Erysimum cheiri
AAATATTAATCTAAAACACACAAAGTACATAACTAGCTTGTTTTTAGAAAACAAATACATATAGAGCTAACCCTACATTAACCCTTTAATAAAAAGTATAAAGGGTTATAAAAGGGTTACGGTTAATATAGGGCTGGGTTTATANCTGCTCAGTGAGCAGCAGCCGGAATATTCCCCATCAAGCAGCTGACGTGTCGGCCGACGATTTAGAATCCAAGTCATCATCACGCGTACGTTAGACAAATGAGCGCACGATAAGGTCAACTTTTGGAACAGAAGAAAAGACTTCTACTTACTTTTCGTCCTCTCTCGATTTGTTTTCTCCCGGTGCTTTTGTCCCCTTCATCGTTCGTTTTATTTAGCCCTGGGTTTTCGGAATTTTCGGGTTATTCGGTTCGGGTTTTNATTCACTGATGAACTAATCAAAGCAGAGAGAAAAAATATATTTATAAAAAAATAAGAAAGAAAGAAAAATATCTCTGCTTTTTTCATTGATGGGTACGCTTCATCTCTAAGTTTTGACCAAAGTTTTCTTCATGTGGTCTCCATTTGATCGGAATATACTCAAGAATGCGAAGATTCACTCTTCATCTCTCGAGTTTGTGATGAATTTCTTCTCTGTTTCTCAATGGAGGTTGGTTTGTTTCCAGTGTTTTCCAATTTTGGTTTTTACTTAGTTTGCAACTTTCTAAATTCATGGGTATTGCTCTATTTGGCTATGTTTATTCAAAAGGCTTATTTCAAAGAGTTGGGTTTTATAAAGTTTCAACCTTTATAGCTAAAAGCTGAAACTAGAGACACTGATGAAGAATTTTTGCTACTGTTTATGGTTTGTATTAGTGTTCAACAATGTAATTTTAAGGATTTTGATTGGATCTATATCTATTGAAAAGCTGTGGTTAGTTGAATTCAATAAGCTTGAGTTTGTAATTATTGGATTTACAGATGATGAGCTCTTCTTCTTCTACTACTCAAGTCGTATCATTCAGAGACATGGGGATGTATGAACCATTCCAACAATTATCTGGTTGGGAAAATCCTTTCAAATCAGATATCAACAATATTACTAGTAATCAGAATAACAATCAGAGTTCTTCAACAACTCTTGAGGTGGATGCTAGACCAGAATCAGATGATAACAATAGAGTGAGATATTCTTTTTTTGATTCATGTTTTAGACTGATTTGTATAAGTGTTGATTGTTTGTTAATTTGATGGTTAATTATGTGCAGGCGAATTATGCTTCTGTGTATAATAATAACTCTGTTGAAGCAGAACCTTCTAGTAACAATGATCAGGATGAAGACCGGATCAATGATAAGGTAGAGTTTAGCATTTTTAAGGCTACTTATCACTTTTGTTTCCAAGACCTCATAAAACTCCTCCTTCTCCATTTTAATTCTTTAGAGGAAGAGACACGGCGTGATGACATGTATTGTTGTTCCTTCTGTATGCACAGATGAAAAGGCGTTTGGCACAGAACCGAGAAGCTGCTCGCAAAAGTCGTTTGAGAAAGAAGGTAAGAAAGAAAGGTCTCTTGTTGGGATTTTCTTGTGGTAATGATAAAAAGGAGAGCTTATGGAAAGTTACGTCTGTGCCTGTAGGCCCATGTCCAACAGTTAGAAGAAAGCCGGTTGAAGTTGTCTCAGCTCGAACAGGAACTTGTTAGAGCTAGACAGCAGGTTAGCTCAAGCTTGTTTTCTTTGCTCTATGTTCATCAAACTTTATCTGTATTCAGACTGACTCAGTGTCTCTTTTGGTTTGTTTTAGGGATTATGTGTTCGCAATTCTTCAGATACTAGTTATCTAGGACCAGCTGGGAACATGAACTCAGGTTGGTGTAGTGTTTATATCACTAAATTAGTATATGTTAGCATTGCTTAATATATCTCATAATCCTCAGTAGCTTAAAGAAGTAATTTTCGCAATGAGATATTTTTCAGGGATTGCTGCATTTGAGATGGAATACACACACTGGCTAGAAGAGCAAAATAAGAGAGTTAGTGAGATTCGAACAGCGCTCCAAGCTCATATAAGTGACATTGAGCTCAAAATGCTGGTAGATACTTGCTTGAACCACTATGCAAATCTCTTCCGCATGAAAGCTGATGCTGCAAAGGCTGATGTGTTCTTCTTGATGTCGGGAATGTGGCGAACTTCAACTGAACGCTTCTTCCAGTGGATTGGAGGTTTCCGCCCATCTGAACTGTTAAATGTATACCCTTTTTTCACCTTTAAACGTTATAGTCTTCACTCTCTAGAAACCCATCTGAACAAATCTCTTGTTGTCTAGGTTGTGATGCCATACATTGAGCCCTTAACCAATCAGCAACTCTTGGCGGTGCGTAACCTCCAACAATCATCTCAGCAAGCAGAAGAGGCTCTCTCTCAAGGGTTAGATAAACTTCAGCAAGGTTTGGTCGAAAGCATAGCAATCCAGATAAAAGTTGTCGAGTCCGTGAATTACGGGACTCAAATGGCTTCAGCCATGGACAATCTTCAAGCATTGGAGGGTTTTGTGAACCAGGTAATGCGCCCCGTGCTTTGTGCTTTTGCAGTCTCCATGATCTTCTCGAATCCAAAATTTTATTAGAAACTTGTGAGCATTGATTTCACAAACAGAATCTGTGTGTATTGGAACAGGCGGATCATCTGAGACATCAGACTCTGCAGCAAATGAGTAAGATATTGACGACAAGACAGGCTGCTCGAGGCTTGCTTGCTCTAGGAGAATACTTCCACAGGCTGCGTGCTCTTAGCTCTCTCTGGGCAGCTCGTCCAAGAGAACACAGTTAACAAGTTAGAAGGCAAAACAAAAGAGAAAGAAAGCACAAGGCAGATGATGTTAGCTATAGGGACTTGTTTATCTCTCAGAAAGTGATTGGAGATGTAAGCTGATTCTTTCTCCATTAGAGACCATCATCTTCCTCATTAATATGTTTTTGTTTACGTAAAAAGGAATAAGAGATGTGTAAATTTGGGTGGGATGGAAACATGTAATATATTTTGATAAAATAAGGCTCTTTATATTTGTGTCCACCATCTAATTTTATGTCTTTTTTCTTATTCCAACAGTTTGTAGATTTTGAGCCATGATCAGTCAACAACACAAGATTATGATTTTGTGCTACAAAAAGAAACCAAACTAGAGAGTTTTCTTTTCTCACATGTGTAACTAGGGTTGGGATTGACACAAGGGACGAAATTGCGGTTTGGTGGAGGTTTCCAAAGCTTGTCGAAATCCGGTATCCAGCTTGTCATGTTCAACTGTCAAATCTAAAATAGTGAAAAGCACGAAAGAAGCATGATCCTTCTATTCAAAACAATCAAAATTAACCCACAACTCACAATGACCTCTCTAATATGGCCATATAGCATATGATGTTACCTTTATAGAAGAAGAGATTGCTAAAGTTGAATCATAGAAAGATTTCAAGAACTTAAATAAACTAGCAAAGGAAATAAACCGAACCGTAATAAGAAAAAACAAGGATATACACAAACTAAAAAGATAGTTACTAAATCCATAAACCAGAGTAAGTCATACAATTGTAAGACATGCATGATAGTTAGATAAGAGCGTTTGATGACGTTAACAACTTCACAATCAATCTCTACACATAGAACGGACTAGATCATATGGTTCTTGATGACATTAACAATTTCACATTCAATCTCTACATTCAGTGTATCTTCAAGGTCCAAGTAAGCCTCCTCCAAAGTCATGGATTGAGGAAGACCCCTTGCTTTGTTCGAGGCCATGTAAAGCACATTAGTTATAAACTCAAAACATTGCGGAAAAAAAAGACTCTTATAATCATCACAAGTTTTCTAATAATCATTTTTTTCTTTTAAACAGTCTTCTAAATCATTACCTTTGACAACTCCTCTTTTTAGCTCTTTTTGGCGTCTTGTGCTGTTCCCGTTTCCGCTTAAGGTCTCCTCTTGGTGCTTCATCCATTAGTGGGCATACAAAGTCTGAAAGTAAATGTTTTGGCCTTTGGGTGGGCCGAAGTGTTTTTCCACCTTCCCTCTCGGCACCAAGAATCAGATACATAATTTTCATAGACACCCCAATGTATCTCCCATCACCAACTCTTCTACCGTTGCTCATTTTGCACAACACAACCTGTTCACCCATAAACATCTCAATCGCAAGCATAATAACAGCATGATAACCCACGCAATGAGAGTTTGGTGCTAAGGAGCCACGGTAAACTTTTTGCGACAAAAAAGTCAAATATGTTAAAAGCTACAAAAAAAAAAAAAAAAANTCAAATTCCAGAATACTTAAAAAGTAATCTTACCTTTCCCTTAAGCCACAACTCAGGAAAATCAATCACACTTGCGCCAACTGGCTGGATGTGTAGGTGAGCCAAAGCACGCTCTAGAGTTCCGAAACTTCGAACAGACTTTATTTTGTGCTTTCTTTCCTGAACACTTGGAGGATTCTTACGGCAATCAAACGCTCGATGCTGTGGGAGTTCTTTTGGGATGCCTTCTTCTACAATGAATTATAATGCTTCAGCAAGCGTAAGACCATAACACACATGTCCCTTTTTTACATCTTTATCCTTGCCAAGCATATTTGGATCAGCATGCCTGGTCATGTACCAAGGACATAGTGGAATGTATCTATCTTCCCACCCGCGAATAATCATTTGAAATAGGTACATTTTCGATATCCTAGCAACTCTCTTCTATTGAAGACATCCATCTCATTATGGAATTTTTGCAAAGATCAAAGAAATCAAAAAATAAATAAATGGAAAATAATGTAACATTCCAAAACTCAAATAAAATGGTTTTTAGATTCTATTTGAAAATTCTTAAAAGTTTTCAAAAAATATTTTTAGGGGAAAATAAAATCTTGAATAGCAAAACATTAGTTGCTTCAAATAATTTGTTGGAAACTTTTTAAGACCATCCGACTTTTTTTATTATTTCTTTTACCCATCCTTGAAAAAAATACAAATCAACTTAGGAACTTTAACAATCAGCAATCAGCATGTGTCATGGATAAAAGAATTTGGCTTTACATTATTCTAAAAGACAATTTTTTGTTTACTAAGATGTTTTTTTTGTTTTGGTGCTATGCTTGTACAACAAAAAAAATTGTTTTCTGTGAGATAGTCAACGAGAGATTATGCAGCCAAGATGATAATCAAACATTCTTGAAGTGGATCTCATTATTTTTAGCAATGGAATAATCTAGAGGAATGATCTCGAGAATTGTGACTTTTAATAGTTTCTCATATTTGGCAAAACGAATAAAGCTTGTATTACATAAGCTAAGGAAATTTTGAAATTTTACATTTAGGAAAATTTTTAAATTTTACATTTTGGTGTTAATTAATATTAACTTATAAGGAAAATTATAAAGATTTACATTTATAATATTTTATTGATTATTTGTCATATTGTAAAATTCTTTATTAAATACGCCAAAAACTAAAATTCTGGTATTTATTGTAAAAAAAGAAAATCCTGCCGTAAAAGTAATTAAAAATAAAATAAAATATCCTATTTAGAAATGTATTTCATTATTCGTTGTGATTATCTTTCATTAATGATGTTAATGTATTTGTATAATTAATATGGACCGGTTTGCTTGTTTCATATGGTCAACTCATATCATATTCATGGTTTACAAAAAAAGGAAGTGATAGACATCGCTGGATTTAACTTTTAGGGTATATAAGTCAATTCAATAACAATTTCCTATAAATTTCTAAAATATGTCTTTCCATCTGTATAAGCATTCACACTGTCTATTTAACAAGAGGAATCTCTCATGTACTCTCTATGGAACATGCGAATCATCAATCATCTGAGGCTGCAGAGTATGTAAGATCTTGACAACTAGACGGGCTTGTTTGCTTTAGGATAGTACTTCTACAACTACAAGCTTCATGCTCTTTGTTCTCTCTGAGAAACCTTGTCCATGAGAACCCACTTACTTAATATTAACAATATGAGGCCAAACAAAGAAAACAGATCAAACACAAGTAAGATTCAATCGCTAGATGCAAGGTGTTACGGACTTCCAGCTTCCATTAGAAATTAGAGCATCATCTAGATCATGAAGTAAGGTTTGCTTAATAAATTCCTCAAGAGAAGGGAAAAAAAAATGTAAATTCCTCTGTTTTTCTGTTTCTCTGTTTCTCTTTGGTTTATTTCGATTAAAAAGATTGCACTTGATGTAAACAAAGTCTTTTTTGGGTGAATATATTTTAACATTCATTAAAAAAAAAACAAAACCAGAACAATACTTACTACCAATCAGGAATATTTTGGAAGCATCCTNCCTCTGTTTTTCTGTTTCTCTGTTTCTCTTTGGTTTATTTCGATTAAAAAGATTGCACATGATGTAAACAAAGTCTTTTTTGGGTGAATATATTTTAACATTCATTAAAAAAAAAACAAAACCATAACAATACTTACTACCAATCAGGAATATTTTGGAAGCATCCTCTATGAGATATGAAACCTGCTTGTCAACTTGTAGTTCTACAAGCATCCCGGTTGATCTCCTTTATTCTTCAGCATATCCATGTATGTGTTCATGATCTTCTTGTCTAATTCGTAATAGACTTCCATTTTCTTCAAAGGTCTCATATCAAGATCAATGAAATGTACCTGCCAACGACATGTAGACCTCAGAGTTTATGATTCAATAAAAGAAAAGATTTAGTATCTAGAGGTTAATTAAGAAACCATGTACCTTGTACTGAAATTCTTGCTTTGTTGATTCAAGATGAAGATTACTGTGGGAAGAGGATCTTGAGAGCCCGACTTCTGTTGATCTAAAACTTATCATTACACTACAATCCTTTGCAGTGGCAGATATTAGAAAATCCTTCAAAACATTAACTTTTTCATCAAGTGGAATTGAATGCATGGAGCTAAATTGATTCAACTCTCTGCACACTTTACATGGCTGGTCAATAATGTCATAGTACGCGTGAATCGCTCCCTCGATGTTATATTTATCGAGCTTTTGGACGTCTAGAAGCTGATCTAGAACTCCAGATGCATAAACAGTTTCTGCTATAAGCTCTATGAAACGATCTGCACGTAAGCCATCATCGGTCTTGATGATATCTTTGAGTACATGCTCAAAAGCTAGTTCAACCTTTGAGGTTGTTTTGCATATGCCACCACCTAAGCCTCCAAATACCAGAGATCCATCCAAGAACACACGGAAATTGTTCTGAGGAGTCGCGTAGAGCGCTTTTATTGCTTTGAGTATTCTTTCTTTGGATCCAGAGAAAAGGTCTAAAGGATCATACTCACTGATTTCTGAGATCTGCAGTACATAAATTTCACGTGTTAGGTTGGTGGAAGATTGGATTGTTGAATCTGATGAGATGTGTAAATGAAGTACCTCGTTTTCCCTAAGCTTGAGAACTTGGTGCATTTTGAAACGAGTTATACTCTTCTTAATAATATTTTCTTCTGCTATGAAACTTGAAGATGGTAGAAATCCACATTTGGGCTACTTCATCAGAGAAAACATATATCAGCCACTAAAAAGCATTCAATGGCTAGCCTATAAGTAACTAAGCACAAGATGATGATGATGAACACCTTTATTTCAACACTTAAGCATGGTTTATCCTCAACATGACCTGAAAGCAGAGAAGATCATTAATACAAACCAAAAACCATAGCTTAAATCCATCATCAAGTTTACTTAAATCAAGAGACAACTTACAAGCTCACATCAAACTTTACTTGCACGTTAGAACAATAAAAGAAAGAGCCTCATCGATAGTTGAATACACAAAATCGATTTACCGTGTGCGAAAAGTGTCAAGTCATCCATGAGAAGCACAGAACTGCGGTTAGTATCAACACTAGCTGCATCAGCTCGCCAAGAAGGACGCTGAGATGTTATAATTTTCTCTACAGATTCAAGAAATTCCTTTGCTACAAGAAGACGTATCTGCAAAGTTGCAACAACACAGCTAGATAAAAATTCCCAAATCATCACAAGACTCAAAACCTTTTAAAACATACTCAAATGCAACTTCCAGTTTCTTGTAACCGTGATATCGGTTAGAATCACGACAACAGAAGAAAATGAAGAGGAAACATACTCCTGGGTTGACATGTTTACGACCCAACAAAGGTCTCATGACATGTTTGACAAACAAATACTCTTCAATCTCCTTGTTCTTGCAAGATACAAGATCCTTAATGTCTCCCCAAATAATCTTTTCATGAGTAGTAAGACCATTTTCACTTTTGTCTCCATTTTCATTCCCATCCTTTGACATTTTTTGTATCCTCATCATCTTTCCCAACTTCACACATAAACACAAATTTATAAGAGAGAAATTAACAAAGAAGACAGAATCAATGTTAACTACTTCTTCCTAATCCCAAAAAAATTGATCACATTAAGGCAACAATAATCATGTTTGGATTTAAGAAACAGATTCGAAGAGGAAACTAACGAAAGTGGGAGAGGATCCAGTGTAAGCGAGAACCAAATTAACAGCTCCTTCGCCTCTGTATGACCAATCAACTGCATCCTTTGGTTCCAAAACAATCTCCTCCATCTGAATCCAAACACAGATTAACAAAAACGTATTTTACATAAAATTAAAAAACGTATCTTTTGAGCAATGATCAAACCGTAATATGTTATGGATGCACCTTTGATTTTGAAAACAAAGTAGCCGACTTACAAGAACGATCTATGATCTCGATTAGTATCAAAATCTAACACTAATAAGAATTCGTAATTTTCAGTTCTACAGATTTCCTTCGTCGCTCAAAAAAAACAAGTATCAGCATGAAAACAGATTGAATTTTTTTTTATTTTTTTTTTTAAATTTGTTTGGAACGGAATGAATGTGTTTATTAAAATAATTAATCAGATTTATAAGAGACATATCAAAATAACAATTTAAAGAGTGAATAAATGGAGTAATATGTAAGAAAGTTAACAGAGGTATATTTTTTATTTTAATAAAACTGAACTGAAACAATATAATAATTATTCATTTGTAAGGAATTTTGCTTATATTAAAAATAATCAATATGAATTTATATTTTAAGTGCTTAAAATAAGGCGAAGTCAAAGGGGTTAAGATTAGAATTAACCAAGTCGCTGGTCTTAAAACATCTCCAATTATTTGCTATATTTTTTACTTNCTCTGTTAGGTGGTTCTATTTCTTATCCTAAAATAAATATTTCAAGTATATTTTATTTTAATATTTTGTATAGAAATTTTAATATTTTGTAAATGAGAGAATATATATTTTCACCTAAATATTCAAGGAGAAATTGAATTAATTTGTTGTTGTAATTAAGGGTAAGACATTTTAGAAGAATGAAGAAGAAAACCGGGTATTGAAAGTAAACCGGAAGAGGAATATAGGACAAGAGATCAGGTGGTGGGAAAGACCAATGATGAGGAACTGACAAGTTAGAGAAGACACAGTTATGTAAGTGTCTCTGTCCGTATTTATACATCTTTCATCGGGAAACTCTTCTATCTTTCTATCTTAGCTGTACTTTACATTTTTCTCCGTACCCTTTTTTCTCTTTTATTGCCTTTTTTTTTAGATTTATATCCATATTTACTTCTACATATATTCTCACTTCTGATTTCTTACTCAAAATGTAGTACATTCACGTAAACAGATACGGTGAAATCTGTTGTATCATATTGATGGTTTACAAAAAAAAGGAAGTGATAGATATCGCTGGATTTAAGGTATAAGTCAATTCAATATCAATTTCTTATAAATTTAAATTCATCTCCGAAAGGCAAAAGTAAACAAAATATTAGCTGTTTGCACTTGCACCATATGGATTATCGAATATTAGCTGTTATGTTTCTTTCCTTTTTTTTTTTTTTTTTTTTTTTTTTTTTCCCTTTTGAAAATNATTTCTTCGCTCTTGGAAATGTTTTATTCAATTACTATTATTTTTCATTAAAGAAGATTATTATTCGATTTTATACTTACAAGAGAATATCTCTTTCCCATAGTACATTAGTACTCACCCGGCTAGATAAATTCAAACTTTTTGAAAATCTATCATCACTCACATACCGACAAAACTATAAACCCTATTTATAAAAAAAAGAAAACTGAATATCCTACCATAACATTTAAAAGAAGATAGATTACACCTGATCACCAGAGCCTCTGAAGATTACAAAAATAAACAACTCTTTCTCATCATAATAAAAACTCTCTAATATTCATATGAATTAAGCCGGTAGTAATTTTATTACTCTCTCTTCGATAATAATAATCTTGTTTTTCCCACCAAAAAAAAGAAGATGCTAATTAACAAGAACTAATTAATAATAATATGAATCAACTAAGAACTGGTCTGATCTCTCGAACTCTCATTCCAACAAAACATGACTTCAAACACTTTCCTCTCGGCGATCCTCCTCCTCCGACCATCACTCCACTCTCCACCACCGTCTCCTCGCCCACCGCCGCTAATATAACCTTCCTATATCCATCATCACTATCACCATGCACATTGCCCTTATCATCATCATTAGGGGCATTATTAATAGTAACATCCTTGTTAATCTTATCCGCCAGATCATCCAAATCATCTTCCACTTGTTGATAATGATCATCATCATCACACTCTTCATCATCATCCTCTTCATCATCATAATCATCGTCAGATTGGTAATGAGAGGGTTCTTGAGGAAGTTCAAAAACATCATCGTCTAAAGGAACAAGGTGGAGAGTGAGACGACCATTGGATCTATTCGCACGGAAATACTCGTGATGACGAACCTTCTCTTCTCTTAGAATAAGCCTCCCGTCGCTCGTCACCACACGCTTCAGAACCCACGGCATGTGCGGGAGAAGATTCTCCGTCTGAGCTAGCAACGGTATCGGCGGAGGAAACTCACGCGCCGCCGCAGCTCTCGCTTCCCTCTCTTCTCTCCTCCTTCCTCCGTAACGATACCGGCTTTTTAAAGGCTGATCAGACGCAACGGAGACGACCTCGTTTTCTTCGTCCACGGAGAGGACGTCGAAGCAGCTCTCTGTCCCGATGTAGTCTCCCACGGCGGAGGAAGAAGAGGATGACGTGCGTGAAAGCACGGATGACGTCGTCACAAAAGGTGATGTTTGATCGGAATTGATTGAAAGAGACTGATCAGACGAAGAAGAAGCCATGGATGATGAGTCAGAGGAAGAAGAGGCTCTCTCCATATCTGTGGATTTTACAAAGAAATAAAAAAACAAAACCCAACCAAAAAAAAAAAAAATCAATTCTTTTTTTTTATCTTCTGGGTTTTGTTTGTTTTATTTTATAAGATTTTAATGGGATTTAAGAGTTGCATGGAGAGATCTTAAATAGGGAGACAGCTAAGCGAGGGTGTTGATGTCATGGAAGGGATGGTCTCTGAGATATTATTGAGAATCTGTGACATTTAATGTTTTTTTTCCTGTGAATGGGAAAATATAGGAGATATTAGACCAAAATAGACCAAAATACTGTAAAGTTTTTTTGGCTAACAATATGTCATCATTACCAAATTAGTATAAACTAAAGTGGATGATGGAAAGAACATCTAGAAGTTTCTTAGAATTTTTATATATCTCAGACGCCTTTCTTTTATCCAATGAATGTAGTTGTTAACATTTTGTAAATGCCAAGAAAATCCATATGCCATTGATTTATTGCTTGAAATTGGGTTATAATTGAAATGAATGAAAAAATGTGTAAAGATCTTTTACCAAAAAAAAATGTGAAAAGATAATGTAATTGTACAACATCTACCAAGACTATAATGATTTAAGTAAAATCATCTTGCTAACAAATAGAGGTCCTCAGATTTTTCTTTTTAGTCATTAAAAACACAATTCTACGATTTAAAGGTTCTAAGTTTTTTGATGTAAACAAAAAGAAGAAGAACAGCCTAGAAATAAAAAACAATTAGGTTGGATGTAGGATGTCCTTAAACGTATAGTGGTAATCTATATTGGATATTCTCTTTATTCGAATTAGTTACATCCCATTTTCTTAACCAATTAAAAGAAAAAAATGGATAGCTAAAAAAAAGTTTAAGCTATGAAGATGGTCTTTAAAACGTCTATGCATTATTAATCCATTTTAAGGTAAAACCAGCCAAAATCTGTTGCCAAAGTTTTTTAAACGTTATAATAAAAACAAAAGGCAACTTCGATTACATGAAAGCTACACGTTTTTAAACCAGAANAGTTTAAGCTATGAAGATGGTCTTTAAAACGTCTATGCATTATTCATCCATTTTAAGGTAAAACCAGCCAAAATCTGTTGCCAAAGTTTTTTAAACGTTATAATAAAAACAAAACGCAACTTCGATTACATGAAAGCTACACGTTTTTAAACCAGAATCTGTCTATTCTTGAAGTTGAAAGCAAAAAGCGTCTACCTATTCTTGAACGCCAAAAGCACTCCGACTCACGAAATAAACAAGTTGTTGACTGACTAATTCGCGAATAATTTACTGAATTAATTATTAAAAAAATCATTAACAAAATGGTCAAATCGAACAAGCTACGCGCACCTTTAATTAAAAAAAAAAAAAGAAACGAAACCGACTTTCACGAACATCATTCTTAATTTNATCATTAACAAAATGGTCAAATCGAACAAGCTACGCGCACCTTTAATTAAAAAAAAGAAAAGAAACGAAACCGACTTTCACGAACATCATTCTTAATTTCCTAGGATTCAAACAGCGATTAAATCCAGATTCTAAGGAAAAAAGATTAAAATAATCATGAAGATTCGTATGTGTTGAAAGAAAACGAATGATTAATTGAGATTAATATCATAATCAAACCCTAATCAGATTTCATAATTTAATCCACGAAATGAATTGGCGTGAATCATCAATCAAATAAATTGTTATCAAACACGAAACAGATTGAATGCAAAAAAATTGAAAATTAAAAATTAAATCGAATAATTAATTTACCTGTATACATGGATAAGCAAACGAGTTTTCTTGTAATGAGGTTGAAGGATGAACGTTACGTGAACTTTTGTTCTCTTATACACGCACTCACAACGAAGCACAAGAGAATTTAATTCGTCGAAACGGAATCGATGCGATACACCTATCAATTAATTCGATTTTTAAATGAAAAATCTTTTGGGATTAAGGAAAGATAATCAATAAAAATATTTATTTTTGATTTAAACAATGCTTAAAATTAGGCAAAGTCGGAGGGATAAAGATTAGGATGTTTAACCAAGTCGGCCGTTCCTCTCTCGCTTGCTGTAAATCCTTAACCTATCCTAATTTTAAGCGTTATGGATAAACACCTTCAACTATTTTACAGCCTGTCGATGGTAACAAAAATTACCAATTCATTATTCACTTTTTTTTTCTTATCCAAAGGATATGATTCTTACTGATAGCCACAATGACAGAATTTTACGAGAAATAATAATTACTGTATAAGATATAATAGGATAAATATTACTAATTTTTATTTTCGGGGATAAGCAACCTAATCAAAATTTCAGTTCCATAAGATTATCTAATTGGAGGGGATAATTGATTAAATTTTAGGTTAATTCCTATATATTATAATACTTTAATAACAAGCAATCATGACATTAACCTAATAATTTATGTTGGTTGTGTCCAATGCATCATAATCCAAATTCAAACTCGCATAGTATGTATATATAAGTGTCAAAAACTATTAAATCACAATGGATATATTTGATGTATATATATATTTTGCAAGTTTATGATCGAATAACATCTTTTATCTTTATTCAACCACTAGATTACAGACTCAACTCACTATTAAGTGGATTCCTTAACAAGCTAAGTAAAAAATACTAAGTTTAAGGAGAAACTCAGAAACACACTATTATCAATAGTTTACTTAGGATCAACACGGANTACCAATGCAACATCAGTTTATTTTTCTTTGTTACCTTTTAGATCTGGAGAAGTCGGCGAAGAAATTTAAAATGTATTCAATAGTTTACTTAGGATCAACACGGAAATACTTGCTGCAAGCTGTACCTAGACCAACGTTATCTGAAAGTGAAACATTTTAAAGATTTTTTTCAGAATAAAGTCAAATGTGATGAGATGAGCTCTCAAGATAGAAGATAATAGAAGTTTTTTGTGAATAGAATAATAAGTTTTATTTGCTTTCAACTAGTTCTTTTGATGATTTCCAAAGCAGCTTATTTGTCAAAAACTAAAAAAGAACACAAAAACAAAACAAATAAGATAATCATCAAATATTCCTCCTCTTTTCATAGAGATCGAGGCTTTTTAATTTAATGAAATCAGATATTTGACAAAAAATAAGATAATCATCAAACTTTGGCCTTTGGGTATATCGTATGGAAGAGTGAAATCAAGCAAACGTAGCGTTATAAACCCAAGTATTTATGATTACTATATTTTAACTAAACGAGTTTTCATACTTTCATAAATCATCAAGTATAAGAAGAAAGCACTTCCACTGTAACAGACGAAGGGACACCAATGGAGAGGGATGTAATTTACCTTTACTTTGGGTCTATTGACATTATAATGTTTGTTAGGCTTTCAATCGGCCCATCATTGTTTCCCCGGCCCTTTTTCACCTCAAAGGCTCAATATATGTTTAATTTTCTCTGTTTAACTTTTTCTTTTTTACGATCGAGTCGCTTTGCAACTTTTTATTAATTCTTAAAGAAGGGAATTTCGAAACAAATTTTAAAAAAACTCAGTCTATATTATTTTCTTTAAAAAAAAAAATAAAAAAAAAAAAATTTAAAGTGTGAATTAATATTCAATGTATTAACGAAGAAAATAGAATTCATACATATTTTAAGAAGCAAATACAAATCTCTAAAAGCTAACAATGGTATCGTAAATAGAATACAAAATCAGATTATTCTATCATGTGGTTTAAAGATTTATTAGCATTTTTATTCAAACATACTCATAAATTAAAAATACCGTATATCATTTGACATCGTCTTCAAATTTTGTATTGGACATTGTGTTCATGACACAAAAATACATAAGTTTCTATAAAACTTTTTTGAAATATACTTTTTAAATGAGACATTGTTGTCTCGTTGTTCAAACATATTTTTTCGACAATTCTTAAAATCATATTCTCCAAATGCGATACAAATTTGATAGAATTATTCCCTAAAGAGAACATAATTGTTATTAAGATGATGTTAATGACATGGTTCGATGATGAACCATTGTAGTTTTCAGTTTTCTCTCAAAATAAAATTAAGAGGCTATCGATGTCATAAGCATTTTAAAAAGTACTACTTTAAGAGGTACACAACATAATCCCTAGTACAAACAGATCACAGATGGATTGAAATTCCTTGTCACATGCAATAATAAGCATGTCATCGTTCCTTATCTGATTTAGAGTATGGGTCTCAGATATGTTTCTCGTCTATAAACCACATAGATTCTTCAAACATGCAAGTTATGCCGTCCTGCAAAAAGATTTTTAAAAAGTATAAATGATTATATGGTTATTATTGTTTATTACGGGTCTTGAATATTTGATTATATAACCTATATGAGAGAATTACCCTTTCAATAAATTTAATCAGAAGAACCTCAAATGGGGATCAATGGGTAATCCAACACCTGCATAAAGTGGATCGTATACTGTATTTTGTAATCTGCAATAAGAAGTAAATATATAAGTAATGTTACTAAAATTTTGTTTTTTTCTTGGTCTAAGATTCAAGTTTGAGGTTTTTGTAAAGAACTTATCCCATTTTACCAAGACTATACCAACTTTACCGTATGAGTTTTTAAGAGAGTATATCAAGTTACTAACTGATATCAATTGCTTATAGTTGAAAGAAACAAACCTCTCTTCATGGTGATTAGCCGCATTCAAACGCATATTTCCATCTTGCCAAGGAGATATAGTCGATGATGCTGCTATACTTGTTTCTTGAAACGGAAACGTGATCCTCTACAACAGTTAATTTTTGTCAGAATCCTATATATTTTATCTTTGAAAAAGAAAATGATTATTTGTGTAAGAAACTAAGAATGCATGTGTACCCTTATTTTAGACGAAGAACCTTCATTTTCAAGTTGATCATAGCAACTGCGTTGTCTTAAACCTCCACTCTGCAATAGCAGACACCTTTGGAATTATCACAAGTGTTTGATAAAAAGTGTATATAGTAAATAGTTTTGTCTTGTAACAAATAGAATAATTAGTTAATATTTTAATTATAATACAAAGAAACATCACATTTTTTCAAGTGGTTCAATTGCTCATTCTTCAACAAGAAAGTAATTCACATGTAATCCAATAATAAGATTAAAAAAACTTCACCTGTTGGATCATTGAGTTTGTGTATGAATTTTGATACTGATTGTAGAGAGTTGGGTTCAAAGCTGACGGCATTGATGTGCCTGTAACATGCTGTTTTCCCTTGTCTTGTCCAAAATAAGGCCTAAATTATATATTAAAAAAATGATATATGCAATACTAACAGGGGAATTGCATCAAATTAACAACAATATATATTTTTAATGCAAGTTTCAATATATGAAAATATATGTTCTAGCATAACTTGTTACCTGAGAGGAGGGGTTAAGAGAGTTTGCGTTGTAGGTACCAAAGGCATGTAGTTTGGTGTAGTACTAGTGAAACTTGAAGGCACAAAACTTTGATGAAATCTCCTGGGTCTAATAAATTTGAGAATAATATATCATTTTTTCAAACGTTAGATCGATCATCATATGGAAAAGTTAAGCAAGCATGTACACTAAGACAATGATGTCACCTTCCACGGGGCCGACGAGCAGGGTTTAAAGAGCTTGATTTTTGAAAGGCATAAGCCAATGCATCAGGCTGATATGACGTATTCATAAACGGCGAGTAGTTTCCTGACCTGTAAACATTCGAAAAAATGTTACATTTGTAAGTAAATTAATTCTTAAGAGTGTATATAAGCTACTAAACAAAAATTTATAAAAAGAAAGGATTATACATACGTATTTAGCGTAAGAGTGTTGGAAATCATGGGAGTACGATGCTCTGGATTCATTATAGTATTTGGAGTAGAGGGAAAAGGAATTAGGCATTGATTGTTGAGCAATGTTCCCCTGTAAATTTATAAATTGGACAAAATATTAACCACAATTAAATAATTAAATTTTTAAGACAATCAAATAACTAAATTTCTTACATTGATGTTGGGGTTGACATGTAAGAGAATCTTGGTAGTTGCACTTGATACTCAGCTTCATGGATACGCCTGAGCTGTTCAAGTAGTAAGTCGTTGTGATCATATTGTTCCCTCTGATACCTGCATTGGTTGATATTTGTGTTATTATTAATTCTAAACATTTTATACATTCAAGGAGAGATAAAAAAAAATTATAAGTTGAATACAAATTAGAAGGATGAAAGTGTTGATCTTGAAGGCCATGATGAATTTGATTGAGATTTGTTGGTTCATTAGCTTTCTTCACTTCTTGCATATTACTACTCCTCACCTGACTCATCAGAATATCGAATATTCTGAGTACATATACATTTTAATGATCTCTAAATAAAATAAAGATCGATCGAGTTATAAAAAATATGTACCATTGTTGGAACATATGGCTCGTTAAAGAAACCGGGAGTTGTTTGGGGCAACAAAGGTGGTTGATAACTTTGCTCTAGAGGTCCATGTTGTGAATTCATTGATGGTTGTCCAGTGGTCATCATTTTATAGCTCGAAGTTGGAACACAATTTCCACCGTACACATTTTCTCTTTGGTCACTGCCAAATACACAAGACGACTGCAAATTTGTAACATTAGTAATTTATAAATGTCAATGTTATCAGTTCATCGGAAAGTAAACTACTTATAGATTATTCAAGATTTTTGTATATGTCATTAGTTCTTACCATGTCCTGAAAGTTTCCTGCGGTGTTGAAATAGTTGGCATAATTGTCATCCTGGCGGAAGCTTTGATTTTGTGGTACTATGGCTGTCGCTTGATCAAAGCTTGAAGTTCTTGTCAATGTCCCTTGATCAGTGTTTGAATTCTCTATTAGTGTTGAAGGAAACACATCACTTGTGGCGGCAGAGGAAGGGACTAATCCAACAAAGTCATTGTGTTCATTTTCTGAAACCAGCAACGAAGAATTTCCCCCGGAGTCCTACATATATGTAAACGCTATTATTATCATAACTAACATTGTATTTTGTTTAAATGCGATCTGAAAAAACAACCTCATAGAGATGCATTTACTGGTTCCAAAAGCAGGGTCAGGGGTATAATATCAGTATATATAGGCTAGATGAATGTTTGTATCACAATAATCTCACATATAGGATGTAAATGGTTATCCATCAAATCAATGAGATAAATAAATTTGTAGAAAAAATAGAGATGAAAGAGATGAATAATAAATTTTTATCTTAATTTTTCTCATCTTTTTCTTATTTTTTTCATATTTTTTTTTCATCTCATTAAAACTGAAAGAGATGAATAATATATTTTACACTTTCAACTTAAATGGTAAAATTTGAGATGAATCTAGTTTTCATCCAAATTTTTCTCTAAAAATGCAACCACATGCACCCACAAAAAAAAAAAAAAAAAAAAAACCTGCATAACATACGTTAATTAACAGAATTACTCAAATGCTAAACTATTAAAATCTGCATAACATATGTACTGTGTATACACTAAGACACAACAAAAGAGCACTATGTGAAGAAAAAAACACCGAGAGATAGAAGAAGTATACCGTGAGAGCACCAAAAGTTTCTGGTAAGTCCAAGAACGAAAATTCAAGATCATCGCCTGAAGCCATTCTTAACAACACTGCAATATCCACAATCAAATTAACGTATATTTTACCAAAAAAAAGAAATCTCTGCAAATGTTAATACTAATCAATTGATCATAAAAACGTACATCATCGCCATCATACGACATATATTAATTTATATATTCTTAAACCCATCCTTCTCAGCAAATTTGTAACTAGTTTCAATATGTGTGAAATGAAAACCTTATAAATTCTAAAAACTACATATATTTCCGTTAAAATGAACAAAATCTAGTTTCAATTTTTAAGTAACTATAGATGAATTAAAAAATAAAAGACGAGAATTAATGAAAAACTCATAAAATTATGTTTAGTTTATCTATAAAGATTTTGTGAACCAAATAAATATACCTTTTTCAAACAGAGAGACCGCCGGATATGCGTGAATGAAACCACGGAGTTGCGACAGTAGGAAGGAGTATCAGAAATGACAGAGGTAACAAATGGATATATATTGGAAAAAGATAAAGTGTTGATTGTTTAGTCTCAAAAATATGATTGCGTTTGCGTTTATAATATTTTTTTGTGATTATCTCAATTTGTTTTGTACTTGATTAAAGTCAAAATTTATACATATATGTGTATAAAACCTATATATAAAAATTGTTGACAATATATGTATATGTATATATACACACACACAAAAAATTCAAATGTGAAATGCAAAAATTTTAAAATACAAAATATTGGTTTGATAATTTCATCTTCCTTTGCACTTATAGTTTAAAAAAATGATGTTTTGAAGCAATCCTACATTTACTTAGAAAAGCTAAAAATAGTTCAACTTATAAAAATATCCATTTTACATTTATTGGTGAAAATCTTGATTTTTAACTAAATACCCCAATAATATTAGTATTAGATTTCTTTCCTCAATTATTATAACCAACATATATATATATATATATATATATATATATATTATATCTAATTTTTATGAATTGACATAAATTTATTCATTGATAAACAAACAGATGGAAATTATCTTAATATTGGCTTTGCTTTAGTTCACTAGTTGGATGGACAAAGATTGTGACACATTTTACTCTTGTCCAAAACAAGCATTTTTCATTGACATCCACATAGTGATACAACAACGAATCTACAAATCTAGGGACATTGTATCTTTCTGATGGTAAAGATAAAATACATTGTATTTACAACTTTTTGTTAGGAAAATTAAAAAAAATTTGGCAATAAAAGATTTTTCATTATAAAATAAGAATTTAATTATTTCTTTATAATAATTTGACAGTTTTTATTATCAAGCGATATAAAAGAAAATAATAGTCTTGTAAGGCAAATATCTGACAATTACTTCTATAAAGAGAAAAGACTATCATTTTTTTTAAGTGGTAGGAGAAAATTAGGAAATGAAAATAGAAACTTATATTTGAGTGGACCAAAATTTTAGTCAATTAAGGAAGAAAATCTAAGTCTGGTCACTGGTCAGAACTATATATTCAATTTATCTTATTTTCTGTCAGATAGTTTTTTTATTCATCAACTAACTAAATTTCCGTTGTATATTAACAATAAAATGCATATTACAAGATTATTCATGTGTCAAGAAATTTTCTGGCTTTTTTTTGTCTTCTCGTATGATCACTTCTATGATCGTGTAATTCTGAGAAGAAAAACCAAAACACATAATATAATAAAGATAAAAAGTTATTTTCACATTGTATATAATTTTATCGCTTGTGTTAAAAGTTGAAACTTTTCAGCAACATTTCCTCCGAATCTATTTTATAAATTGTAATATATTGCACAAAAAAACAAAAATAATAATATCATACGTCATAATTCAATAAACATAACCACAAAATATGTATTGATATATATGTTATATATTCCACAATTTTATAATAAGTTATAAAACCCTTCAAAATGAAATCGTAGTCGATGTATTAAACTTACGTAGGTTAACTTATTTTTCTTTCTTTTGTTTAATTGATAAAAACTGATATTGTTGATAACTAAAATAACATACGATCAAAGTCTGTCCAACTCCTTCTTCACATCAGTTCGAGACAGTACTATATGTCTTGAGAGATTTTTAAAGTACAAAATCTATTCGGATCGAAATAATTTTGAGATACATGTATTTTTATATAGTATGCTAAAATATTTCATAATGTGGATCTTCTGAAAGAATATAATAGATTCTGTTCCAATCAAGTTCCCAATAAGACCATGATTTTTTTTTTCGCCAAAAACTGTGATTGCCTACAAAAACTTATCATATCACGTTAACAAAAATTATAAAATGGAACCAGGTGGTCGTATCCTAGTGGTAATGGGCTCATGGCTGTGAATACCGCCACTCGGGTTCGATTCCTGGCCACAGCAGATTTAACATGGTTTTCGTTTGACCCGTGGAATTAGTCTTTAGACTTGGAAAACCTTTGGAAGGTCCACGATAATCAAAAAAAAATTATAAAAATGGTGTTGCCAAAAAATGTTATACATATATTTAACACGATTGGTCATCGTTTTCTCATCTCATGACAAAAAAATCCAATTTTTTCCTGGATTGAAGGAAAGAATAATATGAATAAATTAAAAAATGGTATTACATAAATAAAATATAATCTTTGAGATTATTGGCTATTGAGCTGAGGAACCCTCGTTTCATAGTCGGCGACTTCACGGTCAGCTTGTGCCTCCGTCGTCACCGCCGGAATATCACCTTGCTGAGCTGGCATCATCTCCTCTATACTGGGACCCACACCTCCATGCTGGCACATTAACCGATACATCAATATTTAGACTTTTCTTTTTTTTTTTTTTTTTTTGNTTTTTTTTTTTTTTTTTTTTGGCTTTTTGGCTTTTTCAATATTTAGACTTTAATTAGATAAAAAATAAAAAACGAAAAAAAAAACCTGTTGCTGCATAGAAGCGAATATGGCCGAGGATGAATACGCCTGTGCCCACTCAGGGAACATTTCACCGTTGTGGTTCGTCACGTGGCATTCACTCATGTTGTTTTGGTTCGAACTTGAGCTACTTCCTTGCAACAATGGTTCATACAGTGCCGATGATAATTCTCTGTCAAAATTTTATTAAAAAAAATTAAGTCAAAATGTATCAAACTATCAATGTTTCTTGACTGATTAAGGTAAAAAAATTAAAAGTAATTTTTTTATATTTTCAAAAGAAAAACAATGCTTGAGAAAGCTTAGGAAAAATAGTAATATGTACCTGAGTTGATTGGAATGGGCCGAGGCATCAAATAAATGGGCTTGATTGTTCCCACTTTCAGGCAACCAACCTTCAACGACGTCGTTTACAAAAGGGCCAGCAATGCTTTGTTGCATAGCAGATGCTTCATAAGAAGATAAATGGCTGCTCAATAGATGATCTCGCCGTTGGACAACATTTGTTAGAGTGTCGAGAAGTTGCTTCTCACAAGCTTCATAATCCTCCATGCTCGTGAATCTTACTGGATCTGGTTCGTATCTCCTGCTCATATTTATAAAGTTATACTAAGGGATCATGATTAAAATTAATGTGTTTCATAAAGTATATAAAACATAGAACATTTTTAAGTTTTTGTATAAATACCTTAATTCTTCCTCTGCCATTTGAAGTTGTTGTTGTAACCTACAAACTTCATGCTCAAGTTCCTAGATTTTTCGATTACAAGTGAGACGGTTAAACTACGTCGAGAAATATATCTCTGTATGTTCCAATTAATTGACGGAGAATTTAAAGATTAATTACCTCGACGTCGGAGTTGATAGCTGCAGGGCTGTTTTCAATATATACGAAAGAAAAAAGTTTAGTGTATAGTTAGAAGTGTTTTGAAGACTGTATATATTGGTGAGTATATGAAATTATAAAGTCGACTATAACAACAAAACAAATGGAATTTACGGACTTCGTGAGTTGAAGAGCGATGTCATTTTCAGTCTTGAGTTGCTGCAAAATCCTTAGTAAACACTGTAACATAATAACATTATTCTAAATTAATAATGTACTTTAAAAAACAACATAATTATGAGGAAAACAACTAATCACTACTAATCACTATGATTAGACGAACCTCTTTGCTTTGAATATCTCTGCAAAGAAAAAGGAAAAAAGTCAATACAAACTTATTATACCCATCATATAATTATGTAATGTAACAAAAAAAAAAAAATGTGATACATACGGACGTCTATTCTGGTCGGGAAAGTTATAAGCACTGAAAAAAAATAAACAAATAAATAACCAAAAGTCAAAATTTACAAACAATATAATAATTTTTTAACATCAGAGAAGAAATTGCAAATGAAAGGAAAGTAATGTTAGCGTACCTCTCTCGTTCTTGTTTAGGAAGATTGATGAATCTTGTAAAAACGTCTTCGATCCTGAAGAGATAATTAAGATATGATATGGTCCATATATATATATACTTAAGAAAAGGTAAAATCTTCATTATTCATCATCTATATATAGATAAAATTTATCAAAAAATGATGATTGATTGAATATGTTCACGTATGCACAAACTCTAGAAAGCTAGCAATGGAAAATGTGAATGATCAAAAGGGCTATATGATAATACCGAGTTCTTCCGGAAAAGAGGCTAAGGCGATCAGAAGGAGAGAACATTATGAGAGCAATGTCGATATCACAAAGAATCGACAATTCATAAGCTTTCTTAATCAAACCATTTCTACGTTTTGAAAACGTAACTTGTCGATTCGTTGTATTCTCTATTCTCTTGATCTCCAATTTCACCCGACCCATATTGGCGAAGCAGGAAGAAATTCCGATTCATCCAAATCGAAGTTGATATAATGCTTGATCATTAATCTACAAAACTTCAAAAAGGAAGAAAAAAAAAAAAAGGTTTGAGAAAGATATTGTTAATGTAGGGAAGGAGGACGAAAAGTCCTTATCATTAGGCGAGTTAATAGGAACTAAAAATAGAATGTTTGACTAAATTTATATATCGTTTGGAGATTTCTTAAGGTTACTCCTTTTTTCCATCAAAATATTATGATAAATGGGGATGAGATTAGTGATGATTATCATGCTTTTCTTAACGCTTTTGTTTGAGTTTGTTTGCTCTCCAAGGTTTTATACAATTAAGTTTTAGTCCCGAGATGAACATATAACAAAACAGAGCCCAAGAAACAGAGCTCCACTGTGTTTCGTTTTGAGAAAACAGAGCTTCTCTGTTTCGATTGATTGCATAAACTTAGAAGGACAAGTTTTTATACCAATCGATACGTTTCTTGAGTTTGCAGAGGAGTTTTCATCACTCGTCACCGACTTTAATGAGCCTCTCGAGCAATTTCTTTGTTTCATAAGCTTTCTTAAGTAATACCATTTCGATGTTCTCAAAACGTAACTTGTCGATTCTCTTTAATGTCCTATTTCTCCTGACCCATGTTGACGAACAAGAAGAGATTTAATATTTCATACAAATCGAATTTGATATAGTGCTGATCAAATTTGACTAAGGTTCCCTCTCTTCCGATGTATATCCTTAAACCTTTTGCCTTATCGTTTGGAGATTTCTTGAGCTTACTTCTTTTTTCATCAACATATATATATCAAGGATTCAAGTTCCGAGTATGTTAGAGCAATGCAAATTTAAGATCCAAGTCAACTTTATGCCCATATATCTAAATCGAATATTGATGTATATATCAAACATGGAGGGCTGTAACAATCACCAAATTTCCAATAAACAGAGTCATAATAAGGACTACTTTTCTGGTAAACACTAAAACAAAAACGGGAACATAAGTAGCACAACAAAAGAGAAACAGAGTTGACCAAGGAAGTGTCTTTGGTGATGTCTGAATCACCTGAAACACACACATAAATAGACAACATCAAAGAGAATGTAGTAACAAATCTTTAGTTAGTTTCTGCTAATGAAAAAAGAAAAAACACAAAAACACTGGTTTCATCAGATCACACACAAAAAAAAGATAGTTCCATTGTTGACCTAACCCAAAAAAAGATAGTTCCTTAATCCTAATTCATAGAGTTAATATGTGCTAGTGTAACTAGTACTAATGGTTTCTTTATGATAGAATGATCTCTGTACCTATGAAGAAGTTGTGAGTAGAAAAGAATCAATGCTGAGTATCATCAAAAACCCATGGCTCATGCAAGAAAAGCTCACGGCCATTCATTTGCACACGGCCTGCAGCTATGTCTTGTTCACGTTTCCTTGCTGCTTCTGCTTGTTTTGCTGATAATTCAGCGTCCTGATTACAATAAAAGCAATAAACCCACAAGAAATCACATAATCAATGCAATTAACTATTGATTTAAAGATTAGAAACGTGATTATTCGTTGCACATTCCAATAATGGGCTCATCCCTCAAATCTAGGGTTCTTCAATTCCATATATTCACTAGAAATCGATTCGTAAGGGAGAGAAAGAGAGAGATACCTTTTGACGTTTCCAGGCGACGAATTGATCTTGAGAAATTGCGATCTGTGTAGGTTTGTCGTTGGCTTGATTCGTTTCTCCATTCTCTGCTCTCCGATCGTTGAAACTTTTCTCTTCCCAATAATAAACGAATTAATTTGCTCTCTTTTGATCTCTCTTTACTTCATAAAGTCCTCAAAAAAATTGTTTACTAAACGACTACGTTTTATTGTCCATTTCTTTTTTTTCCGTTACGCCGTCGTATTATAAAAATTGATTAGGGGAAATATTATACGAGATATCTCTCTATGGATGTCTTCTCTAACTTTCATTTTGATATGAGCGAATACGAAATTGAGTGGAGGAGGTTTGATCTTCGTCCGTGATTTTGTCTAACTATAGTTTATTACAAGTTTGGAATTTTTGTACCTACTATCAAAATCAATGGACTCTTTTCAAGATCCTATAATCAAAATGTATTATTAGAAAGAGTACCAAAGTTCCAATATATAAGTTTCTTCATGAGAATTGGGCTTAAAAATGAAGCCAAATCAAAAGTTTTTTCCATTTTCTTGGCGTGATATAATATATTACTCGTGAACCTGTATGTACCATTTTCATCGTTAACAAACGAAAAAAACCTTATAAATATGAAACAAAAAATAAATGATATTTATGCGGCTGCCCGTTAACCAATAAGGAGAACCATTAGATGAAACAAACACATAACTGAAAGTCCAAAACTCCAGCCTTCTCGCTTAGCTTTTTGACTTTTTTTTAATTGTTACACCAACAACGTAATGACTAGTGGCATCTTCATAAATTTCGGATCTAACAGCTTCAAATCTGTTTTGTTGTGCACTGTAACTTCTGAAACTGCAACAAAATCACGCTGCCGTTTTGATTTTTAATCGATAAGCTTGATTTCGTTGCTTGTATGGGAGCTTTCTTTGGTGTCATCTTTGTATCCGTGGAGATTGGTCTTCTCATTGCCGTAAGTCTTCGACATTTTTCGGTATCATCGTGGCTTATTTAGGGATTGAGTTACTTTGCTTGTGCGATTGATCATCATCGTAGCTTATTTAGGGTTCATTTCATCATCGTCTTGTTCGATCGATGTAGTGTTCACTTAGCTACACCTGTTTCATTGATCTTGTAAAATTTTACTTAGCTTATTGCAAAAGAACAATGTGATTTGATAAGTGCACAGGTTTGTATGATTTGAATGGTTTCTGAAATGGTTTCTAAAGTAGTGGTTTTGTTTTGTTAACTAGTTTTCTGGATAGTCACAGATTTGTTGGCAATTGAGTGTATTTACTTGTGTGTAACTAGATATGTAACCATTAAAACTTTGATCAAGTGCAGATTAGAGCATCATGTCTAGAGAAGTGAAAGAATGTCCCTGGGATATTGAAAACGTCCAGGTTTCAAAAGGAGAGAAGCCAGAAGACGTCATATTAGCCATTAGATACTTTGTAAAGTCCATGGGGTTTAAATCTGAGTTCAACATAACATTTTCTAAACTTATTAAGTTACCTCTGTTTCTATAGCTAAAGTTACACCATTTATTCCGGTGAAGCATGTTATGTTGAACTCAGATTTAAACCCCATGGACTTTACAAAGTATCTAATGGCTAATATGGTCTTCTGGCTTCTCTCCTTTTGGAACCTGGACGTTTTCAATATCCCAAGGACATTCTTTCACTTCTCTAGACATGATGCTCTAATCTGC
>OVAQ01000675.1:1762-15233 GCA_900406345.1 Erysimum cheiri
TAAATGATTCAATAACATAATTTTCTAAATATTAAAAACTTTAAAAAAAAAAAAATTTGAATATTTATGTTGGTCAATGCCGATCAAACTGGTCAACGCCGGATTCCGGCGAAAGGTGTACCGGAAAAAAATGTTTGTGATGTTGGCGACATGACTACATATAGTTCGTGTATGTGGGCATGCGATACATATACTTTGTGTAGTTAGAGATACATTTTTAAAGTTCGGATGTGTAGCCATGTGTTGTAATATACTTCGTATAGCTAGGTATCTTTTTTCCTATACAAATTCCACCCATAACTGTATCTATAAAAAAAAAAAAGGCAGAAATTCAATTTTCTTACCACATAATTTGGATCGGTCCAATCTGAAAAAGATGATAGTACTATCTATAAGAATCATGATCTTGTCTGTTACATACCAACCACCCAAAAACCATGCATTATGCCCTATAATTTTTTTTCTTAAACTTATCGTGATGTGAAACATAGTTCGTAATACAGTTATGACTTATTGGTCATAGGTTTAAAATTTAATCCGTTTAATATGTGGTGTATGAATTTTTTAATATATCATAAAATAACTTCTTGCTTTAATTGTTATGAGTGTCATTTGTCACCTATTTTCTAATACAGTACTATTTGCACACAAATCGCAAATATTATTAAAGTCCCATGTTTTTTTAAATTTTTCTGATACAGGGTATTCTAATGAATTCCTATGTTTATATCAAAGCTATTTAAAATTTATTAGAAAAAACCTAAATATAAAAAAATAGAAATTTCTTTAATAATCCCTTGATCAAAACACATCTCGCCTAATTAAACCACACAAAACAAGTAGATGTTTAATTTGCTTGTATCTTCGTTTAATAAAAATGTTGACTTTGTGAATGAAACTTGAAAAGAAAAGGTTTAGTAGCAATAAAAGAATTGAGATATACTTTCGTTTCGTACATCGGTACATGATAGTATATTTGATTATTTTCTTACATGGAATGAGNGAAACTTGAAAAGAAAAGGTTTAGTAGCAATAAAAGAATTGAGATATACTTTCGTTTCGTACATGATAGTATATTTGATTATTTTCTTACATGGAATGAGATTTCTTAACTCGCTAGAAGATTCATTTTCTGAAATGCATGTTTTAACTAAATAAGTAGCTAGTAACTGTTGACAAAAAATACTGTTTTTTATTTTTTTTCCTACAGAAAATAGATGTAAGCAATTTGAATCTTTTTTTTTTTTTTTGTAAGAAATTTGAATCTTCATCTTCCATTATATCGTGTTTAGAATCTTCAATTTGAATCTTCCTACAGAAAATAGAGATTCTTGAAATGAAGACCTAATCATTTTATTAAATACTGTGACAACGTAATTTGCTTGATTTACAATCTTGTACGAGAGTCTCTTTTCTCAACCACTCCACTATATCGTGTTTAGAACTGAAATAAATATACCATGTAAGAAAGTATAATTGAAATAAAAAAAAAGTTAATACCACCTTTTATATTGATAGCGATAGTATAATTATTTAAGAGAAATNNNCTTTTATATTGATAGCGATAGTATAATTATTTAAGAGAAATCGGTACAAATGTCTCTTCTTCTTTGTCATTTTTCAAAAATACCCCTCTCAGATCTATCCTTTTATAATTTGTACTAAAGAGACCATTTTGTCCTTATGTTATAAACTTAAACTTTATTAAAAAAATATTTATATTCAAAAAATAAATAATTACAATAATTTTTGGCAGAATAAATTATGAGATTATTTTTCCCGCCAAAAAATTACGGGAAAATTTTTGTCGAAATTTTTTTTTGGCGGGAAACTTTTTGTGGTTTACGGGATTATTTTTTCCGCCAAAAAAGTTGCAGGAAAATTTTGGCGGAAAATTTTTTTTTTTTGAATTTTTTTTTACGAAAAAATGTTTTTTGGCGGGAAATTTTTTTTCGGAAAAAAATTTTGGCAGAAAAAACAATATCTTTTACATGGTTTTTATATGGTTTTTTTTACATAGTTTTTATATGATTTTTACATGGTTTTTATATGGTTTTTTTTTTACATGATTTTTACATGGTTTTTACATAGTTTTTACATGGTTTTTATATGGTTTTATATGGTGTTTACATGGTTTTTAATATAGTTTTTATATGGTTTTTTTACATGGTTTTTACATGGTTTTTTTGGCGGAAAATTTTTTGAAATTTTTGGCGGGAAATTTTTTGAATTTTTTGGCGGGAAATTTTTGAAGAAGATAGGGTTTTGAGTCTTGAGGATAGGATTTTGATCATTAAAGGCAATTTGGTCCTTTTGCTACAAAATGAGGGGTATTTTTAAAAAGTGACAAAGGGAAAGGGCATTTTTGATTAGGGGCATGGTTGAAAAGGTATTTTTGTAAATCTCTCATTATTTAATTAGTGAACTTGGATGGTTTAGTTACTAGTAATAAAGCTTCTTCTTTTTTTTTTTAATATAAAGTGCGAAATATCAATGAAATAAACAACGTTTTACAATTTTCAAAATTTAATTGAACCACACTCGAGAGACCAGAATCTAAATCTAGAACCAGTGAGAAACCAACTAAAAAAATCAAATTAACCAATACTGGATAGGCTGCAATCTGCATAATCTCAATGGCTTAGACCATGCAATTCCAATAGATATATCTAGCTTTGAAGAATATTACCTTATCATTGGTATTAAGGTTAGGGTATTGCTAAACAGGTGATCACCGAATACAATTTGTTGAAAAAAGAAAGAAAGAAAGAAAGAAAGAAAGATACATGGAAAAAGATGAAGCTTGTTTTTGTGTACTAGAAAACAGCTGGCTTTTTTCAATCACATGATTGAATGGGTTTCTGGTCCCATANCTGCATAATCTCAATGGCTTAGACCATGCAATTCCAATAGATCTAGCTTTGAAGAATATTACCTTATCATTGGTATTAAGGTTAGGGTATTGCTAAACAGGTGATTCACCGAATACAATTTGTTGAAAAAGAAAGAAAGAAAGAAAGAAAGATACATGGAAAAAGATGAAGCTTGTTTTTGTGTACTATAGAAAACAGCTGGCTTTTTTCAATCACATGATTGAATGGGTTTCTGGTCCCATCTTCTTTTTTTATTGACCAAAATTAAAATTAGACGGCACTCTCGTGCCCAAACCCAAACAATTGAAGATTTATTTGGGTTGAGTCCATAGGCCCACGGGCTTATAAATCCTACCAGTATATTAAACCGGTAATAATGAATTAGTTACAACCGGAATATGGACCGGAACATCGGTAAACAGCAAAACCGGGATCTCGTCCCTTCTAGGCACTTTCGCACCAGTTCTTTCTTTGTTCCGATCAGAATCTCGAAACCGAAGGTCGAGCTGAACTTATCGAAGCTCGCCGACCACGACCTCATTGTTGTTGTAGCTGTCTCTCTGTTCCTCATCGAACTTCATTGGGAGGAGAGAGAAGAACACGGAAACAGATCCGAGGAAATTGTCGGAACCAGATAAGAAGGAGGAAGATGGGAGATATCTGGACATGGCTTATTTCCTTCTTCTTCCTCATCGCTCTTGTCGGAATCATCGTCTATCAGGTTCATATTCGATCCGATTCCCGGTTTTATAATAATTAAACCTAAAGTTGTCAACTTTTCTATCGAATTTGCCAGTTTTTAAGGTTTAAATAATTCCGTATTTGCCCATTTTGACTAATTTGGAGCCTTTGTTGTTAGTCTGTGATTTAACTCAAATGAGGGTTTATGTTCTTGCCACATGATTGTAAGAAGAAATGGTTCAATTGAGGGGAATGTTATCATCAATGGAGTAAATCTAGTTATAGTGTCTGCAAGTGCGTATCGGCTTCTCAAAGCACTTTTGCTGGTTCACAATTTGTTTTTATGTTGATTATTCATGGTCTGAGAATTTACCTCCTTAGGCACAGGTTTGTTTCTTTATAAATGAGCTTCATTTTGGCGTAACAAAGTCAGTCCATTAGTTTTTTTGAGTTAGACTATGATTGGAGGATCACGGAGATTGATGAGCTTCATTTCATCGTAATGGAGTGTAGTAGACTGTACGTAGTGGAGTCACTAAGATTGATAAGCTAGCTGACTGAATCTTCCATATCGGTAAAACTTGGTAAACAATCTGAGTGGCGAATTGTAACCGAGGAGAGAAGACATTTTGAAGAAACTAAATTCTCTTTCCGGAATTTGAAATCTTTCATTTGCAGCTTGTTTGCTTAGCGGATCTCGAGTTTGATTACATCAACCCTTACGACTCTGCATCGAGAATAAATTCTGTGGTTTTACCGGAGTTCATTGTTCAAGGAGTTCTGTGCATATTCTACCTCCTAACAGGACACTGGTTCATGGCACTCTTATGTCTCCCCTATCTGTACTACGACTTCCAACTGTAAGTCTGTTTCTAACAACTAATCTCAATCTTTTGCTCCAACCATGTCTTGATATCCATTTGGTTTCTCCATTTTTCAGTTACTCGAAACGACAACACTTAGTAGATGTCACCGAGATCTTCAATTTGCTTAACTGGGAAAAGAAGAAACGGCTGTTCAAGCTTGCATACATAATCCTTAACCTCTTTCTCACTATATTCTGGTAATAAGCAAAGATCTTTGGAATCCCTCTTTACTTCACATTCTTCATTATATAGATCAAGACAGCTAAAACACTCTGTCTGCAATTCCTTTTTTAGGATGATTTATTCGGCGCTGGATGATTACGAGGACTGACTGATGAAAACATGGTCCATCTTCTTTGGTTTTTCATCTGATTGACACCGCGCTTAAAGATACAGCGCCGTGCTCGTGGACATGAAAAAAAGAAAGGAAAAGTGTTTGCTTTGTTAATGGTTCGATGTCTGTAAGATTAGTGGCAGAGATGTTTGTGTATCTTTTTCTTTCTTAGAAACATTTACAGATCCTAAGTTAACGGTTTTCAATTTTATGTCATGATCACTATTTTGTACAAGCAATCAATCTCGTAAAATACTGGTTCCGGATACATTAAAACTGAATAATTTTTTTTATCAAAAACCAAAAGAAAACTCAATAATTTCAGTGTTAAGAAAAAAGTTGATTAATGTGGACTTTGACTTTCAGAGAAGTGAGATACCCTTTTGAGTGATGTAATAAAACGAGGATGTAATGTCCAAAAACTTAAAAGGNTTTTATGTCATGATCACTATTTTGTACAAGCAATCAATCTCGTAAAATACTGGTTACAGATACATTAAAACAGAATAATTTTTTTTATCAAAAACCAAAAGAAAACTCAATAATTTCAGTGTTAAGAAAAAAGTTGATTAATGTGAACTTTGACTTTCAGAGAAGTGAGATACCCTTTTGAGTGATGTAATAAAACGAGGATGTAGTGTCCAAAAACTTGAGAAGTTAGAACCTTCTGATTCAGTTTTGTAATTAGGTTATCTTATAAAGCTAATCCTTCTTCTACACTCTGACAATCGAAGGAATTTGTGTTTCTTCTCTCTCTCAAACTTCCTTCGACCTCTCGATTAATTCCTCCAAAGCAAGCAAAGCTTCGTGCGGTTTTCGAAGGTGTGTGGTCGATCTCTAGACCCAATCGCTCTGGTTCCTAGATTCATTTGGTCTGTAATCGAAAGTCTTAGATTTGGGAATCGAGAAATTGTGATGTTTAGGTAGCGAAAACAGAGTAAATAGAATCGTTGCATATATATTAAAAATTTTCATTAGGGTCCATGAATTGAAACAGTGATTAAGCTTTCTTCACTCATATGATCCTTTTTTGTTCCGAGTTTTCGAGAATGTTCTCAAGTATGAAAATTGAGCTCAGATTTTTCGGTTTTTTTTTGCAGGTTTTTTCTTTTTTTTCAATGGTTAATGCAATCAAAGGAGTGTTCATCTCCTGGTACTCTTCTTTCGATTCCCAGGCAAATCTTTGTATAAATCAGTTGAAGTCATGATTAATTTTCTTTCTGTATTTGTTTGCAGTGATATACCGATGGCACAGTTCATAGTGAACATGAACAATTCGATGCCACCGTCTCAGAAATTCATAATTCATGTACTTGATAGCACTCACTTGTTTGTGCAGCCCCAGGTTGAGCAGATGATTCGCAGCGCCATTTCTGATTTCAGAGATCAAAACTCTTACGAGAAGCCCACTTCTTAGATCACATCACGCATCTTTCTTTTCTTCTTCTATTTGATTCAAACCAATAAAAACTTCATTGAGATCGAGAGAGTCGTGCAAGATTTAGACTGCTCATGCTTACAGCCTTATACTGAAGTACTGAACTTTTTGCAAATAATCTCTCTGTTCCGGTTTAGTATACCAGTCGGTTTTCTCTGATTCTGTTACAAAGATTTAGCTTTTACCAGATTAGATTTGATGTTGTTTCTCTATATCGGTTTTTCCAAACCAAATTGGTTATATTGGGTTTATTAATTCATAAGAACTTTCGATATTTCCGCAATCGTACACCTATTGTAACTGAACTACAATTGTAAATGTAAACCAATTCGGTTCAGTTAAACCAAACCAATATAGTTGATAAACCCATCTTCTTCAACAAAAATGCCCAATCTGTAAGTTATTTCCCCTTCTAAGCTTAATAGTAAAATCAGTGTTCGGCGACGGACATGGCGGTCTCACTTAATACAACCCTTCACCAGCCTTATCTGAGTCCAAGGCAATCTTCGATTATCTGAATTTACATACTTTTGTCTCTGATTTTACATATAGATTCACTTGCATCTGATTTTTTTTTTTTTTTTTTAAATGGTTTTTGCAGCTGTAGCATCAAGCTTTATTCTGGGTTAAAGCCTCAATCTGCAAGTTCGTTCCTTTTCTTCTTAATATGTTCGAAAGTTTTTGTTTTTAATCGAATTGGTCCGTAAGATGCGAGGGAACTGATTTGTTTCGTGTTACTGTTGTCGAAATTTGTTCAGGCTTTTTGGCAAATGGGTATCAGAATTTGAATAAGGAGTTCTATGGAAGAGTTCATAAGAGTCTTCAATCCCGGTAATGTGAATTCTTCTTTAAGAAATTGATACGAGACTTGGGTTTTGCTTGGAAGCTCCTCTTGTTCCATTTTGCCTAAATTTTAGGATTTCCTAATCTGAGAATTTACACAACTCATACTTGAGTTGTGATGGAAATTTCTGCAATGAATGATGAACGGTGATTATTGAGCTAAAATGTGGCTTGTTGATAATCAAGTAACATTAAGTCGTGTTTGCAGGTTTTAGATGTGATGATTCATTAGCTTTGTCTATCGTGGTAAACTTAGTGTGGTTTCTGTGTTCTGCAGGACTGGGAAAGCCAGCAGGTCACGGGTAAAGATGATGCCTATAGGAACACCGAGAGTGCCTTACAGAAACCGAGAGGAAGGCACTTGGCAATGGGTTGATATTTGGAATGCCCTTGTACGTATATTCGACTTGTACATAATGTTGTGTATACGTTTTATATGGTCACTGTGAAAGTCGTAACTTGAATCTTTGTTGCAGTATCGAGAACGTGTAATCTTTATTGGACAAAACATTGATGAAGAGTTTAGCAACCAGATACTGGCAACCATGTTGTACCTCGATACTCTTGATGACTCGAGGAGGATTTATATGTACCTAAATGGTCCAGGCGGTGATGTAAGTTTCTCTTGCATTCTTTACATTTTTTGTTCTTTCATTCTCTAGATTTTGAAGCTGAAGATATACAATTTTGTAGCTTACTCCAAGTCTAGCAATCTACGATACAATGAAGAGCTTGAAAAGTCCGGTTGGGACTCATTGTGTTGGGCTTGCTTATAACCTTGCTGGTTTTCTTCTTGCGGCCGGAGAAAAGGTGATTTCTTTTCACATTTGTTGTATCATCTATACTTTAAATGACACTATGTAAAGATGGAGATCAAATGAAATGTATATTCTAGACTCCTACGACACTTGAAATTAAAGTCTTGTTTCTTTTTTGGCTGTATAAAGGGTCACCGGTTTGCGATGCCATTATCAAGAATCGCTCTCCAATCACCAGCTGGTGCAGCCCGTGGTCAGGTAAATAAGCCGCCTTTCGAGTTTGCTCTAGTAAAAGCTTTCAACGTTCTGCGAATTCATTGTTTTAATGGTCAAACTTTAAACTACAAACTTCTCTCAGGCTGATGATATCCAAAATGAAGCAAAAGAGCTTTCAAGGATAAGAGATTACCTCTTCAATGAACTAGCCAAGAACACCGGCCAGCCTGCAGAAAGGGTTAGTTTTCTTTCCACTGTGACCAAATCAAATAGTTTCTAAATACTGTTTTTTTGATAAACTTGTAATTTCTGAGTGTGTATATGATGATGATACAGGTCTTCAAAGACTTGAGCCGGGTGAAAAGGTTCAACGCAGAAGAAGCTATCGAGTATGGACTTATTGATAAGATTGTTAGACCACCACGCATCAAAGAAGACGCTCCTCGCCAAGACGAAACTGCAGGTCTTGGTTAGTCTTTTTAATTTTTATGGCATTTGCCATGTCGAAAGTTTCAACCTTCATGTCCTTTTTTTCTTTCTTGTTTGTTACCGAACAAAATCACTTCTCTTGTTCTCCCATTTCACTGATTTAATGGTTCTACAAATATTTGAAATGTGTAAGATATATAAAGGGAGTAACTTTTTCCTGGAAAATTCAATGAATAAACCGCTGTTTCAGAAGCTGAAGCTGACATGAACTCTTTGTTATGTCTCCCTAGTCCCTACCACAACGTAATGTACAAGCCGAAGAAATTTGACCGGTTAACTAGAATGAGCGTGGATCGACGATTTAGGGGCAATTTTGTGAAAACTAGAACTTTTACACACTTACTTGCAATTTGTTATAAACGTAGGTCAAGATTTTCAATTATTAAAAATAGTTAACGTATAATAGGCATAAAAGCTGTCGGTAATATTGATGCATAAACTAATTAAAAACTTAGACCTAATACAAGAGAACGACGTCAGATATATTAATTATTGTACATAGATGGAGATCATTGGATTAAACATTTCCAAACAATAGTATTTGTTCTTTACATCTTTAAGACTTTTGTTGGATTTGAGATTGACATCTGATTTTTCGAGATTTTGAATTTCAAAACTGACATATTCAACAACCAACTCTTGTAAAATAAATTTCCAACAAAATTAAATAAGAAAATTTAGCAACGTGCAAAGACAAGAAGAGACTCATATACATCATTATCCAATAGCTCTGCTCCATGAATCACCCACCAAAAGCTTTATTGGCTACCTACCTCTATTGTCCTTTTTCTTGTTGGAAAATTATGATGGAACGTTCCAATTTTTTCAAAATCTAGAACACACTTCTATCTTTTTGGTTAATAATGGATGCAATTTTGTAGAAAACTTTTCTTTCCAACAAACGCATTTTGATTGGGAAACTTAAGGACAGAAACATTCCACGACGAGTAGCAACAGTCTCATAATGAGAGACAATTAAGAGCTTTAAAAATACTTGAAAAGGGAAATAAATATAAATTTGAGCTTTAAAAATACTTGAAAAGGGAACTAAATACTATAAAATTTTGAATCAATTTTTGAATTGAAATATTAACATCCATAGTTATACGAAATATGGCTTGGTCCATTGATAAGAATTTTCTGAATATATTTCGCCTCAAAGTCATGGGACATGTGTTGAAAAATTATAAGCACATAGACTTTTCCAAAATTTAAATAAATGGACCCAATCTTTCAACATTATAATATTCCACTAAGAAAATACAAGTCAACCACTAACATTCTAACACACAATAACATAACATAACAAACAATAATAATAATTAATCTTAGAAACTTTGTACAACCTGTTCTAACATCTTAAACCCCACAATAAAAAGTAAGCAATTTCTGATTTTCTAATCCTCCCTCTCTTCTTTTTCTCTATTTACAAGAACATGACCAAACCATTGCCTAACGTAAAAAATAATCTACCAAACCACAGATAAGAAAGGTCAATCCTTTCTAAGGCACGCAGATTTCTTGACAAAACCCGCGTGCCTCTCAAAGGATAAACTTTATCAAACCAGTGGTTCAGTTAAAGATTTAAGAACATGATTTGATAAGACCAAAGTTGAAGAGATTCCTCCAGACCAAACTCCCAAGTGAAACCAACACTGCTTTGGTCTGTTGTTGTTCTTCTCCATCTCCCTTCTTCTGATTAACCGTTGGCATTTCCTTCACTCTTAAACACTCCAAACCTATTTTCTCCCTAACCGATTCAATCAATTTGAAGTCGGCCTCGTCTCCATTTGCATCCGTTACATAGAATATGTTTGTAGCCATCTCGCTACTCGTTGATATCTCTGTTCTTGTAACATTGAGACCGTTTTCTCTGAATGTCCGTGTTACTTCCGCTAGTAAACCTTGTTTGTCCGGATGTCTCAGCTCTAATCTCACACCCTAAACACAATTAAAACCACTGAAATGTTTAGATTTCCGATTCAACAATGAAAACATAAATCAATCTCAATGTAGTGAATTATTACCTCCAATGCTCTTCTTTCGACTGCAGCTTCTAAGCATTGAAGCACTCGTTGCCTCTCTGCTTCTGAACTTATCGGTGATCCATCCTTATGCCGGATATAGAATTCCTGTAACAGTTTAACCAAACAAAGGAAAGATCTTTTAGCTCAAAATCACATGAAAACATCAATATCAAACGAATTTGCAGGATCATTTCAAGGAACATACCAAGTGAGCTTGGTCTTCAGCGGTGTTGATTGTAGCATGGAACACGGCATATTCCATATCCGTTAACGTGCAAACCACATCGAACAGAAGCTTGGTCCGGTCCCGGCAATGAACATTAACGACAGAGTAACTCCTCTCAGCCCAATTCTGAACCGTCACAACCACCAATGGAGATGATCTCTCCTGTTTCTTGGATCTCCTCTCGTAGTCTCTATCTTCAAACATAAGCTGATGAAGTCTACGTTCTATGTGCATCATCGAATCCATAGAAACACGAGTCTTTGCAGCGGATTTAACGTCGTTATCGCCATTCAAAACGTTCTTTAACCGTCCCTCGATCTTGGATATTCTCTGAGAATCAAGAATCGGAGCTCCTGTGCTACAATCTCTGAGATAGATTACCGAAGCAACTCTCCCGTTATGTGTCCATAGCTTAGCGTCAACCACATCGCAGTTGAGATCAGAGAGAACCGCGAACATTTCAGAGAGTAAACCAATTCGGTCTGTTCCGGTTAACTCTAAGGCTGTTAAACCGTTTACTTCAATGTTTTCTCCGTAGTAAACCGTCTCAATGGACTGTAAAACCAGAAAACAATAAAGTTTCTATTTTTAGAATCCAAGTTCTTGAATTGAGAGACATGGTTTAAACAACAAAATTCATGAAACTTTGAAATCAAGAAAGTACCTGTTCAATGTATCTCAAGACGCTCTGGTCATTCAATTTATTTCCGTTTAAGTCAGTCACATGGAAAACTGCAGTAATTAAGAAAACGAATTAGGAAGAAAGTTATATACTTATGTAAGTTAATATATAATGATCTTTGAATTTAAATGTTTTATTACCATCCATGTTCCATCTTCCATCAGAAGAAATGTAAGCTTTTTTAATGGAGAGATTCAAATCGGTGAGAATTTGTACAGCTTCTAACAATATTCCACTTCTTCTTGCACTGTCAACCTGTGAAGAACCCAGGAAAAAATGTTATTAAATCTTTTGGATTTTTTAAGAATAAATAAATGGTTTGTTCTTGAGCTAAGTATTAATTAATTTGATTGTGGTAAAAACTAACCTTGACTATTGTCGCTGAAGAACAAACACCATTGTCGATAACGACCCTGTAATAATGCAAATAATGGGATTTATTTATCAATTAAAGTTTGGAGAAGATAAGTCCTCTCAAAAAAAAAAAAAAAAAAAAAAANATTCAAGTTGATGAAAAATAAGGCCAAGCAAAGAAATTTGGGAAAATCTTCTAGGACGACGACAGAAAGTACAAACTTTTAAATATTTAATATATTTTTGTTGGAAAAAGTAAAACAAAAAGAAAATTTGAAATTTCAAAAATCAAATTTAAAAAATTTTGAAAATGATTTTCATATTTTCCCGGACCGATAAAAAAATATTTTCCGGGAGAATTTTCCCACCAGAATTTCTGGGTTTCTTCAAATTTCAAGCTCTGTTTCTAATCTTTAAGAAAAAAACTCCAAAACAAATCGCAAAAAGATATACAAAGGAGAAAAAAAGAAAACACAAACCTTGGAGTGTTCATCCTNCAAATTTCAAGCTCTGTTTCTAATCTTTAAGAAAAAACTCCAAAACAAATCGCAAAAAGATATTATACAAGGAGAAAAAAAGAAAACACAAACCTTGGAGTGTTCATCCTAATCACAAGCTTTTCATACTCATCCAAATAACCTTTCATCGCCATATCTATCTACCTCTCTGATACAAAATAATACGCCGTCGTTTTTCAACCTCTGCTTCTTCTTCTTCTTCTTCTAAAGACGTCCAACGAAACACATACAAAATCTCTTCGCCAGCGTTTCTGTCTAAATAAACTGTGCCGTTTTTATCGCTCTGGAACCTTAAGAAAACTGTTACTTTTTTTTCTCTCTCTAGATGATAGACAGAGCACGGTTTCACATAATCCTTGTATACACACTAGAGTCCTTATATTTATAATATATGGATAAATAAAATAAAATATTTTAATTGAGTTGGTAATATATCTCTCCAAATTATAGAAAAGTCACATGGATCAGCACGTCTCACGCATGTTACTAATGCTAAAAGTCTTCTTGAGTTGGACTTATAAATGCTTTCATCTTCTTATAATTATTTTATTTTAATCTTAAGATGTTTCTTCTATTAACATTATTTATTCCTCTAAAGTTTAGACCCAACAAAACGGTTAATCCATTTTTTTATTAATTCTTACAAGAAAACATTCTTTGAGGATTATCAGTATTTGTTCATGCTTTTAATCTGTCAACCCAAATCTTTTTTATTTACGGTAATTCATATGTGATTTATACTACATTCCATACAAAAATATCTATGTTATCTTATCCTTTATTCGCATTTAGTTATTTCTTTCCGGAACACAAAATAATCCAAATCAAACTTTTAAATCTCAAGAAATTAGGAGTATTAAATATTCCCGAAATTAGTTAGAAATCCCATCATAAAGGAAACCAATAAAAGGCACCAGCCATCCACGTGTCAATAGATCTCTTAACTGTGGTAGTTCAACTGTCCAGGTAGGACGCCACCTGTTCCAAGACCTAAGTGGGTTCTTCCTTTACTTTGCGTGCATTCCACTCTAGCATGATCCCTCCCGACAATCATCCATCTAACGGCCACGGCTGGCCACGTGTCATAATCTTAAAGGTCCCACGTCAAATGATACTCGCTTCGTAGCTAAGATGAGAAATTCTTCTCTTCCATTGATTCACCCACC
>OVAQ01000676.1:0-26915 GCA_900406345.1 Erysimum cheiri
TCCAGCTCCCTCTCCTCCTTCTCGCTCTGTCTCCATCCTTGATTTTTACTTTGGCTGTATTTCTCCTCCTCTTTAGTCTTAAATTTGTTTCTTAAATAAGTTGTATCAATATCAACATTTGTACAGAAATCTTTCAGAAAATGGTATAAATTTAACATTTTACAAAAAAAAAAAAAAAACTACAAACAATTGGGATATGTTATTTAATTCTCTTTCACGAAAACGTATATCTTCAGGTTAAATTGTGATGGACAAATTAATTCATGAAATAATGTGATTAATATTGAACATGTGAATTAAGTAATTGAACACCGTTTTATGGTTCCATATGGTGTCTACAAAACATAGCCACTAAGGCACTGACAAGGTCACAAGTAATCAACCAGATACAAACAAGCGAATTTATTTCAAATCATTCACAATTATTAATTTTTCAATTAAAAATTTGTGAATAATTACATATGGTATTCGATTGATCATAAGCATTAATTGAGTTAGACATTCAGATGCCTTTATAAATTATACTACTAGTTGTCTTCCAGTAAAGTTAAGACATCTCCCGCCGGTGGTTATAAACAGTTATTTAAGATCCTCGTATACATTAATTTAACATAAGATAATCATCGTACATTCAAAAAGAGTGTATTTGTTCCAATGACATTTTGTTTTCTTACATTACATCGACTGATTTAGTGATTAAGAGGATAATTAAAAAATAATATAGTTATTTAGGAACAGCCAAAGGGCACGCGTGGCGATGCTTCTACGGTGATCTGAGAAAACCTAAACACATGGTAGCTTGTAAGTGGGTTCCACTCCACAGCCTGTGGTCATGTTCAACTTGACTTTCCTTCAGATAATATTTGTTTTTAATTTTATTTTGATACAAACAAGTTATTCAATGTTATGTTAATAAAATTACCTAGACTCTTATATTATTTTAAGTATTTTTTATTATTAATATTATTATTATTACTACTTCTATTTCTTTGAACTCTAAAATAATATAAACGTCTAGTATTGTATATAATCTTTGTATAAATTTTAAATTAAAAGACGACGTATTCAAAACTGTCGGCAGAAGAAGACAAATTCAAAATGTCGGCACCGTTAGATAGAAGACACGTATCAAGAGAATGTCGGCACCATCCGATGGAAGACACGTATCAACTGAACGCTACGCAACTTCGCCTATAAATACGCAAGGCTTCTCCACCAGAAGGACACAAGCTTTTCTCGAGCATCCTTCTCTCTCAAAACACACCTCTCTCTAAATTTCTAAATTTATTCCCTCTGTAAACTCGTCCGTTCTCCCCAAAATCTTTGTAAGTTTAAATTTGTAATCAAATAAATAAAAGTTAATGTAGCAATTTACTGTAGCAAGTTACTGTAGCAAGTTACTGTTCACTAAGCAAAAAACGAGAATTAGTATTTGTATACAGTTTTGTAATTCTATGACCAGTCGTATGGTCTTCGTTTTACTTGATTGTGCCATTGTTTCAGGATCACCCATCATACCTTCATATTCATATAGTTATCTCAATAATAACTCATGACAACCGGATGACAAAGTTTGCTTTGCTTCCCACCGGTTATATCACAGTTTTTCAAACTTACCACTATCCGAAAATTTCAACATTTTTTTTGACAAACATCATCAACTTAGAAAATAACAAATTTGTGCTACTTTTTATGTAACATGGTAAATAATAAAATAAAAAAAATTCTATATAACATGCCATTTAATATATCATATTATATAGAAAATGTAAACAATTAAAAGTGACTTTTGAAAAAAGAAAAGAGAGTTTAAAATCATTTACCACTTATGTGTGACTAATTTGACCTTTGCAAGACAAAACAAACAAAAAAACCACCTCACACAAGAAAATAACTAACTTATAAATAACGTTTCCCGTCTCATTCACCAATCGCAGAAAAGAAACGCAAACGCGATCTCTCTCTCTTCTCTGTCTCTCAAAAAAACTCTGTTTCTCTCGCAGCGCTTTTTCTTTAGCGATCGTCGATGGCAGACATCGACATCAGCGACGGGAGGGAGCCGCTGATCAACCATGAAAACAACAGCAACAGCAACAAGGTCTTCAATCGCTGCGTTTCGCACCAGCAAGACGAGCTACACAGCTTCAGAAAATACCTAAGATGGATGTGTGTAGATCACTCGAGTCCATGGACAGCGATTCTCTCTTGGACCATGTTCGTCGTCTTCACCCTCGTTGTTCCCGCGATTTCTCGTTTCCTTCTCGCTTGCGCCGAGTGCGACAGTTACCATTCTAGACCGTACGATTCCGTCGTTCAGCTTTCTCTAAGCAGCGTCGCCACCGTCTCTTTCCTCTGTCTCACCAGATTCGTTAGCAAGTACGGTCTTCGTCGATTCCTCTTCTTTGATAAACTCTGGGACGAGAGCGAAACTGTACGACGAAACTATACTAATCAACTCAATGTAAGTTTCTCAATTTAGTCCCCTGATTTTGAATTTTGAAATTTCTCAATTTCGTTCGATTTTATCTCTGAGTTTCTTCAATTAGGTCGATTAGATAACAAAAAAATTCACAAATATATTTGTTTTCTTTAAAATCTTTTGGATCGTATCATGATCATGCCTCAATATGTTAAGTTAAAGTGTAAACACAACTCATTTCTGCCACAAAATTTTGAGTTGAAAAAATCAATTATTGTTGTAAGGAATTAATATTCTATTCTTTTATGATTTCGGCAAATAAATTGTGCAAAGAATAAAGTCAAGTTGGAAAAAATATAATAGAACAAAGGAGAAGAATCATGAATATTATAAAGTTAGGAAACAACTCGACGCATCTTAAGGATTGAGTAGCAATGACAAAAGAAAATTTAATAATTACTCCTATTGCTACTTTCTTCTTTAACTTTTTTGGGTTCAAATTTTGGTAAAAATTATTTGTAGTAAAAAAAAATCTGGATTTACCATATTACTTGTTTCACAAGCATTACAGAGTTTGATGTCTCCTCTGAATCACAATTGATTTTTTTTTTTTGCAGACTTCACTTCATATTGTGTCCTACTTCGTGATCCCTTGTTTCACAGCAATGAGTGCATACAAAATTTGGTGGTACGCTTCAGGTGGATCTCAAATACCTTTTTTAGGAAACGTTGTCTTAAGTGATACAGTAGCTTGTATAATGGAGCTTTGTTCTTGGCTTTACCGAACAACTGTAATCTTCCTTGTCTGTGTTCTCTTCCGTCTCATTTGCCATCTTCAGATCCTTCGACTTCAAGACTTTGCTAAGCTCTTTCAGATTGATTCAGATGTTGGTTCTATCTTGTCTGAACATCTTCGTATCAGACGTCATTTAAGAATCATCAGCCATAGATATCGTTCTTTCATTCTATGTTTGTTGATTCTTGTTACTGGAAGTCAGTTTTCTTCTCTGCTTATTACTACCAAAGCCTACACTGAAGTCAATATCTACAGAGCTGGAGAACTTGCAGTAAGTTTTCTCAACTTAATGCATATGTTCGATTCTAAATAAACCCATTTCGAAAAACTCAGTTTTTTTTTTTTTTTGTTTCTCAGCTTTGTTCCATGACATTAGTCACTGCACTGCTCATACTATTACGAAGTGCATCAAAAATCACACATAAGGCTCAAGCTGTGACATGTTTAGCTGCGAAATGGCATGTATGCGCGACATTAGAATCCTTTGACCAGACAGTAGAGGGAGAGACTCCAACTTTGGTTGCTAGAAACAATAACAATGATAACAACAAAGGCCATGATGTTATCACATTGACCGAATCAGACAGTGACGAACTTGGTGACGAAGAAGATGATATAGACAATATTATCATTCCTGCTTACGCTTTTAGTACCATGTCATTCCAGAAACGGCAAGCTCTAGGTAAAAATAGCACAAACAAAATCTTCTGCAATGCTTTTTGTCTTAATGGTTTACGTAATCATGTCTTGTTGGATTATTTGTAGTGAGTTACTTCGAGAATAACAGAGCAGGAATCACAGTGTATGGGTTTACACTTGATAGAGGTACACTCCATACAATTTTCGGACTTGAATTGTCTCTTGTTCTTTGGCTTCTCGGTAAAACCATTGGAATTTCTTGAAATCTCTTTTGGGATCATCAAGAAACCTCTCAATGTTTTTGGCACTCACTTTCAAACTCGTCTCACCTTTTTTTTTTTAATATCTACTGTAAATCGATTTATATATGCTTCAAGTACATCGATGTATCATTAATCATTGTTCTTATTATTTATAGAGTTCGTGTTTATTGTAAATTATATTGGAAATCAAAGCCTTTATATTTTTTACTCTTTGTACTTTTTAATTTGCAAACGATTTTACTTTTAATCAAAAGAGATAAATTTATTTTCGAGTTATTACAGTTATTACTACTAGGCGATGTAGGAATTTATAGGTTACAGCGATTGAGGAACTATTACCACCAAAGGATCTAAAAAAAGTTCAAGCTAAACTACAACACTAAAATTGAATTAATCACTAATTAAGCTCACAAAACAGTCGCACACGCTTCATAGAACAGATATTTAGAAATAATCCAACCTAGCCCAAAGGTTAGATCAAAGACGGCATCACCAACAATATATATACTTGAGGACCAACCAGAGTAAGAGTACTGAGTGTTGTGGACAGAGTGAATGCTGGTCTCTGTAACTTTTGTCTGAACCATTAACAGCTTTTGTCTTCCTCTGGATTTCATGTGACATTCTTCGGTATAGTAGTCTCTTGGACATTTGATGTTGTATTATTGTGCTGTTGGGAATGATCTGTGTTGGATTCCGAAGAAGGAAGCTGGGTTGGTGAGCTCTCTGCCTGAGAAGCTGAATTCTCCAGTTTTAGTGATGATTCCGCTATAATCTCCGAGTTTTTATCTTGACAATTTGCGGAAACAGATTTCTCAGTGGCATCTTTGCTCAGAACTTCTTTTTTCTCTAGTTTTGGAGGATTAAGAGTCTCTGAGTGAGTTACCTGTTCTGAAGGATCGTCGCACTCAGCATCATTGTTTCCTATAACTTGTGTATCAAAGTTAGCATCAACTGCTTGATTAATAGCTGCATCTTCAGCTTCAACTATTTGACTCAGAGCTGCTTCAACTATTGGATTCGTAGCTGTATCTTCAGCTTCACCTGTTGGATTCATAGCTGAATCTTCAGCTTCAACTGTTTGTTCCACAGCTGCATCTTCAGCTTCAACTGTTGGTATCATAGCTGCATCTTCAGATTCAACTGTTTGTTCCATAGCTGAACCCTCAGTTGGTTTTGCTGTCCCAGGATGTGGCATTGCCTCTTGATTAACCTTTTGATCCATTTTACCAACCTTCTTCTCTGCGGGTAACTGAACTTCGGCTGTACTAGAAGACATTTTCGCTGTAGTAGCGCTTCTCATGACGCGACCGTATTTAGGGGGAAAAGATTTCCCGTTGTATAATTGCACACATCTTGAGCAATGCCATTCAGATTTCGGAACCCCTTTCATATTGTGAGCTTGTAGACATTTCAAGTGATATCCTTTTTCACAAGCATCACATATTAGCACCGTCTCTACTTCGTTGATAGTTCCTTGACACATCTGGCATGTCATTGATTTACTCATGTATTCTCTTGAAGGTGGATTCCACAAGAGATTTTGTTTAGCTCGAGGTTGCAGAACTTTATGGATTAACTTGGCAATTTCAGCATGGTTGTTGTTTCCAAAAGGTGAAGAAGTTTGACCATAAGTCACTCCTTTCATGCCTGGGAATGCACCTGGTGGAGTTTGAGACATGAATGGTCTAAAGCTCGGATCTGTCACTCTGGAAGAACTCTGAACAGGAGCTTTGCTGTCTGATGGAGTACCAAATGATATGGTGGAGGGACTGGAATGAGGTTGGCCAGACCAAGATGTAGCATTCCCAAAGTAATTTCCGGCAGGAACTGCTGTTTCAGAAGAAGATGTAATAACTTAAGAGATGAGGGAGAATTTCCCACCAACAAAAAAAAAGAAGATATGAAACTCAAACTCGAACTCAAATTGAAAACCTCATGGATATTTCATATTCTCAGAGAGAAAAAATAGAACTGATAGACAAGATCATATAAAGAGTATATGAAATGTCAAGAAATACAGAAGTCAGCAGTAAGCAATCTACAGACAACAAAATTACAAAAACAGTAAAACACTCTAAAATGGAGGATTAGTTAAAAACTATAAACCAAGCAATGGGCAATAGTACTAAGAAGTGGCACTATGAGCACATTCATAAAGTTTTTAACTTCTAACGTATAAAGTATAAATATAGCAAATCCGCTACGTGACCAAAATTTGAGCTATTTCTTCGAGCTGATGATATCTCACCACTCTGAATATCTTTAAAAACCAAAATGGGAACAGAACAAGATAAGCAAAGTGGACATACCTGGTCCCTGAGAAGCACCGATATGCATATCTGGCTTAAACTGTGGTCTCTCAATCCTTGATTGAGTTATTCCTGATGCCTCCCTAACGAAATGGCTTCCAGTTGCATTAACAGAACTAGTAGATGCCTTCATTTCGCTATTAGGCCACTGATGCGCCATAGAAACATTATTTGCTGCAAACATCACCCAGTAAAGAAGATTGTCACCCACTCCTGAAGTTATTAACTGATGGTTTACTGAATAAATGCTGATTCTAAACGTAGTCATACCCGGAGTTGAATGAACTGGAGATGTATAGGTAGTAGATACAACTGGGTGCTTTTTCGATTCTTCCATCTGTAGAGAAACATTAGGAACATAACATCTTATTATCATCTACTTAATACGAAATTAGTACTCGACTAAATCTGAAACCAAATCGAAAAAAACACCTCATTGCCTTTAAGATAGAGCAAAATCTAATAATTAAAGGCCACACATAAGATTAATCTCTCAAACTATATCCGAAATTAAACTCATATCAAAGGCAGGTTTTGTTCCAATTGACCAATTAAACAACACAACACAGTATATAAAAACACTTCGAATTGTAAAAAAGGAGACAAACCTTTCTCTTCCCAAGAGATAGCTTCTCAGAGATGGTTAATTTAGGTGCTCGAAATCCTAATCTTTGATCCTTAAGCTTACCATTAAGACCCAGATCTTCAATCACAGCTCCAATAGCATCTTTACCAATAATATCCTTAGGATTAAACTCCTGACACATCTCTACCAATTTCGACTTAGCTTCCACCATTAGCTCAATCTCCAATTCCGTCGGATTTTTCCCTCCTCGAATCTTCCGCAATGCCGATAAAACCAATACAATCTCCGCCACTCTATTGACTTCCACATCAAAACGTGGCTTCTTCAATTGTGGATCCACAGATTCTTCCACTCCGTTTCCATTCTCTTCATCCCTCTTTTCTTCGACAGATTGGAGATTCATCGGTACATCACTAATCGCCACATCCATCCTCAACACTGGAAGGAAAGAGAGCCGTGAAGGAGACGAATTGAGAGAGATAGAAACCCTAGAAGAAAGAGAGGGAAGATCTGAGTTTTTTTCTCAGAGAAAGTTTGGGTTATTTAAAAATTTTGAAAAGAATTAAAAGATTAAAATGTCACAAAAAAACCTAATTTTCGCGGGTAAAAATTTGGGAGAGAGAGCACATAACATAAACACATACACACGCACGAGTTGTTAACCTAAATTTTACAAAAGAGATTGCAGCAGCAGAAAAAGGATTTTTTAGAGAGAGAGAGAGAGAGATGAGGAGGCTTGCTTCCGCTTTTATTTTCTAGAGAGATAATTAAAAAAAAAAAAAAAAGTAAAATATCTGGGTTCAAAGTTGGGCCTGAATTTATTAAGGCCTTATTATAATAAAGACCCATGTACTTATTCTTTTTTTTTTTTTTTTTCCTATCTGACCCACCCATGTTACTAAACAGACTACAGAACATGGTTTTTTTCAAAATTTTAATTACTTTATGAAAATCCTTATACAGGAGTATATAATAAGTTCATAAAGTAATAAGGAACTTCTCCTTGATAACACACAACAAAGTATCTCTGTTGGTGCCTCCGGTGCTCTCTTCGCACTTCTTGGAGCAATGTTATACATAAGTCATGTTAGTGGATTCAAATAATTTTGTATAGTTTAAGGAAATATGAAAAGATAAGTTTAAACCAAAAGATATATACAAAGCATTAAGTGATGATGAACAAATGCACCAAGCGTCGAGCAATCTATTGTTTGTCTTGTTGTTGCGAGTGACGCGTTTTAAACGGCTGGCTAATCAGCACATTTATTTCTATTAACGCTAAACTCGAAAAATAACGCATTCTGTACATAAACTAACGCATTCTGTACATAAACTTCGAGTTTTCATATCTGAAATACACCGATCTTGATCATATGAGCTGTTAAATAACCAATCTCGGATACAAAGATCAACTTGTTTCAGACTCTAAACCCATCTGTTTGGAGTTGAAAAAAAGGTTTCATTTTTCATATATAAAGCCCAACCAGAATATAAGCAAGAATTGAGTGAACAAAAACCAAATCCTTGTTACTTTATGAAAATCCTTAAACTATACAAAATTATTGTGAGAATATTGTTGAGAAATTAGGCTTTACTTTTTTTTTTTTACAGCAGAAATTTAGGCTTTACATACTCTAAATAAATAATATTTTTTATAGACCATGATACGAGAGAAATAAACTTTTAAAATGGTAATATGTAATTGGAGAAAAATATGATAAGCTTTAAAAACTCTAAATAATTAACAAAACTTTTTTGTAGACCATAGTTTATAGATAGGAGATCCAATACTCCACAAATGTTGGCCAAAGAACAAACATTGAAGCTTATTATGATATATAAAGGTTACAGAAAAAAAAAAAAAAAAAAGAGTAAAACCTACACTTTAACAGGACGAGAATGATATATAAAAGTTGAAAAAGACAAATCGTTCATTGGATTCAAAACCTAAAGCTGATGATGATGGTGATATACTGTAGTACACAGATACATAATATATACATGTTTTAGTCCATTAATTGCTTATACATTTTCTTATCTGTATTAACCACTAAAAGAAGAAAAACACATGACATGTTCTTCATTCTTCTTCTCGGCAAAGCCATAACCGCCGAAATATTCACCTTCATATTTTGTATTTTTTTTGTTTTAACCTTTTTCAGTATATTCCTAAAAGAAATCGAAAATCTGTAACTCATCGATTCATTGAGAAACCAAAGTCGTCATCATCCAACAACATGGAAGAATATACGTTGTTGTTATGAGTCCCTCGATGATCCATAGAACCAAAATCATCATCAGATTCTCCTTCTCTCAACATCTCAATCATCTCCACAGCTTCTCTCATCTCTATTCTCCTCTCTTCTTCTTCTTCACAGCATCTCAACCCAATTTTCAACAAATTTATCATTTCCGCTTTACAATTCTTCTTCCCTTTCATTTCCTTGTCAAACACGTCACCTGTTTTCTTCTCCTTAACCATATCGTTCACCCAAGTCACAAGACTCATGTTCGGGTCATAACCTTGCGTTAAGAAGTTCTCTGGGAATCTCCCTGTCAAAATCTCCAAGATCAGCACACCGAAACACCAAACATCTGTCTTCTTTGTTATGATTTGTCCTTTCGCAGGTCTATACTCTGGCGATTTGTAAGCTGTCATGAAGTTGTGTGCGTGCTCTGAGCTCATCACTGGTCTTAGAGCGTAATCTGTTAACAATGGCTCCAATGATTCGTCTAAAACAATGTTCGATGACTTTATATGACCGTGAGGGATCGTTAGTGTCGGTAACTCGTTGAACAAGTAAGATAAACCCTTTGCTACTCCTTTTATGATCTTTAGACGTGTAATCCAATCCAATCCCGCGGAATGATTCGCTGACAACATAAAATTCAAATCGTTAGAAACTCCAAAAATAACTTCAGTTGTTATTTGTCAATTAGTAGTGAGATGGAACATACCATGAAGATGGCTTGCCAAGCTACTATTAGGCATGAATTGAGTAACTAAAAGCTTCTCTTCTCTACGGTAATAGTAAGCGATGAGAGGCAATAGATTCGGATGGTTTAATCTCCCCAACCGTCTCATATGCTCATGAAACTCATCTCTTCCGACATTGTTCATATGCTTATACCTCTTCACGACCAATGTTTGTCCGCTAGATATCGCTGCTTTGTATGAAGCACCAAATGTTCCACTACCAAGAACTTCAGCTGAAGCTCTAAGAAGATCTTGAAGACCAAATCTTTGAATGTCGTCCCGCACAAATAGAAGTCTGCCTCCTGGATCAGGCATCGATCCTCCTCTCCTTGTGTGACTCACAACGGAATCCGCGGGTTTATTGTTCTTTTTTGCGGGTTGATGATGGTAATTGTAGCTCTCTATCCTTTCCTTGCCAGAAGGATATGCTGACAAACAATTCCGTCTTCTTGATTGAACGAAACAGAACACAAGCGCGATGATCACTAGTATTATGCCAATAACAATCAAAATGATTGCTAAAGTGTAGAAAGATCCGCTCTTTTTCCCTGTGGGAGGAGGAGTAAGAGGTTTTGGATCAACAGGAGACACCGGAACAACAGGGCTTCGCGGAGAGGAACATGGACTTAAGGGAGCATCACACAAATCTTTGTTACCTACAATTTACAAAACGCAAAACATTAAAGTCATGACATGTAAAAATGCATCAAAATCTTGAAAGGTTTTATATATGCAAATTTTATATGACAATTTTAATCTATAGAACATTGAAAATATTACCTGCAAAAGAGCCCGGATCCATGTTTCGAAGGCTTTCGGGTATCGGTCCATCGAGGTCATTGTTTTCAAAGCTAGCTAATTTAAGATCCCTCTGTTGAAAATACGGTATTTGTCCTTGAAATTGGTTACCATTTAACCTCAACTCTAAAAGCATAGGCAAAGTAGCTAGAGAAGAAGGAATTGTTCCTCGGAAAGCGTTATTCGCCAACAATATTTTCTTCAACAGCGGCATACCTTGAAATGCATCTGCGGGTATCTCCCCCGAAAATCGGTTATTAGACAAATACAAAGATTTCAATGAACTAAACCTCTTAACTTGAGGCATTGGACCGTTGAAATTATTGTTCATGAAGCTTATGGTTCGTAGATTCTTCATAGGAACCAATGGGTCAAGGTTTAATTTCCCAGTCAAGCCCATTCCTTCGAGCTGTAACCCCCAAACGTAATTGCTACAAAGAACACCAAACCAATTCGCTGTATTTCCTTGACATGGTGAAGTTAATGGATCCCAACTACTAAATTCTGAACCATTTTCTAATGTATCTTTGAATCTCAAGAGACAATCTGCATCTGAACCTGGCACAACCATCTGAGATATTGCGACCGGACATAACACGCTGATCAAGATGATGAGGAAAATGCAAGAAGGTAGATTTTTCTTCGACGCCGTGTTACACGCAAGCATAACCGGGTTCTCCCAATTTCGCATTGCGGTTACACCCGCAATGGGATCGATTTGATTTCTTCGAAATCTCTTCTTCTTTTTCTTTTTTTGTGTGTCTTTCGTGAAAGCCAAGAAATTGTGTGAATGGAAGAGAGAAGAGAAGAACAAAACCTACCAAGAATAGACAAAGCAAAATATTTAAATTGGCAAAGCTGTGATTTTTAAAAAAAAAAAAAATTTGGATTTGTGTCATCTTAAGATTATTATTAGGTGAGAGAGATCTTTGGATAACCAACCAATTAATTATCTTGTTTTAACTTTTTAGTTATGTATACATGTAATTCTTGTTGTTCTGATTTGTCATTTGCTTTGGTTCCAAACAAAGTGTTTTTTTTTTCAGCCTCTAGAAGGGATTTAATTAATTTTAGTATAACTAATTTCAAGCAAGAATTAGGCATGAAATGGTGGCTAGATTATTCTATATGATGATGATAACTGAACAAATGAAACAAGTAGTGTGTTATAACTTGCAGAGTTTTAGACATTTCTGTTTCATCTCCAGTTACCCGATAAAGTAAATAATACTAAAGGACTTAATTGAAAATTTAGCTTAGTCTAATCATAATATTAATGACATTATTTCGATACAGAGTAAAAGTTAGTTGTCCTTTTTTTCTTTGCAATGTTTGTTTATAAATGAATCAATAGGTCTAATAAAGTCAAACCGGAAGTAAAAATTAGTACTACGTAGTCTCTTAAGAGAGATCTAATAAGTACGGAATTTGCTAGCTATTTCAAAAGTCTAGTAATGAAATTATAAATGATGACTTTGTAATTCCCTTTTTTGAAATTCTGTGACTGCGCAGTGCGCACGATATGTCGTAACTAGGAAGAGTTGATATTTTCCGACAATGTTACTCGAGGGAAGACAACAAAAAACCAGAAACTAAATTTTATGGGGAGAAAATCAAAGTAAAATTAAGGAAAAAAAAAAAAGGGAGGTCAAAGCTGGAAAATATCAAAATCTTGGTTAGAAAGAACGCGGAATGGGTCAAAGGGGCTTTAAAGTGAAGGTAGGGTCAGTCAATTGGTCGGCATTTGCTTTGCTTGAAATCTGAACGTGTGTGAACTTTCAAGTACACATTCTGCTGCTCCTGCTGCGTCCATACACCATTTTGCCCGTGCTCGAAAGTTTTAAGATATTTTGTTAGTTTTCATCTTTTTCAGATATACTAGTTAATAACTTTTATTTATCTATTTTTATAAATGATTAAAGTGGACAATTGATGAAGAGAGTTTTTTTTGTCAGACCTAATTGTTTTTTTCTTATCAAATATCAATCGTACACTAGTATTTAAAAGATACTTTCCATTCTTGAAAATACAAAAAAAGACATCAGCAAATTTTAATTTAGAAACACGAGTAATTAAAAGCAACGGAAAAAATGAGTTTGAGACAAATCAAATTTATCAAAAAAGTTCAGAGAAAACGGGCAAATTAAAACAAAAAACTGTGTAATGATATCTACGCATGAACCATAGTAGACTATCCATTTTAATTGTAGTGTCTATATATATAGTTTAAAGTATAAATTGTATAAGCGAATATTTATATAATCTAGTTATCTCCCATAAATAACTATTTATTCTATTTCTTGTGATTATTATAAGGTAGAGATTTGATTTTAGTCGAAATGGATAATTATATGATGCATGCATCATTTTATAATGATGTGTGTTATCCATTCACATTCATCGTAAATATACATTGGTTAAATAAATGTATGATGCTAGTCAAATTAAAGCTCAATGGTCTTTTAACATGAAATAAAATTTCACAAATTTATGTAAAAAGGTAAGTAACTATGTTAGTTAGTAGTACTAAATAAAAAAATGGGAGGATAAAAAGGCGAGGAATAATCACAAACTTTTAGGTCCAAAGGTCACAGAACACAGAAGTGCTGGACCAACCCCTGGCTTGCACGTTTGGTGTCATCTCATCTCTTTTCTTTTCGATCTCATCGACGTTTGTCTCTCTCTCTGGACCATTTTACCCTCGCCTTTTGTTAAAAGACGAAAACGGAGGAGGTACACGGTTTGGTTTGCTAAACCCAAAACCCATAAAGTACAATTCTAAGGTGAAATTACATTGAAATGCATCATAGATCACTATATGGGTTAGTTTGGTACTAACATTAATTATGTATACTACTTTGGTTGTTCATTGAAGACTCGAGGTTTACCAAAAAGGGAAACAAAAAACTATTAATTGATTTCATACATTCGTCCACACATAGAATATAATAAATCACATCATGATTTTCTTTTTCATAAGTCATCGTAATTATTCGGTTCGTACGTTCTTTATTTTATTCCAAAGACTAACATTAATATTATGAAGAACCCATGTGCTATTATTATACTCAATTGATGACAACTACCCTCTTTTTTTTTTCTTTTTTTTTTTCGGTTTTGCTCGTGTTTCATTTTATTTGGAAAGAATTGGAATTACATATATATACTATACACAAAAGACAAATACAAATTCGTTTTTGCCATTTTTTATATTATAATTGTGGAAAAAACGCAACATTGACATATCAAACTAGTTCAAAACGGTTGATCTTAGATTCCATGAAATTTCTAGATAAATTGGTTAACAGAACAAACAAAAATTGTTACAAGATCAATGACGTAACCCAAAAAACAAAACTACTAAATAGAATTGACTCTGGTAAAACATGGTAAGCCCACGACATTTTCAACCACTCTCATTAAGTCCCAGATCTTTCATCATTTAATATCTCATGTTCCAGCATTTAAATCATCTTATCCATCCATTCATATCTGGGTTTTTCATTAGTAATATCATAAAACGAAAGAATCACCAAAAGTAGAAAAACCATCATATACTCCTATTAGTATACCCGTATATGATAAAATTCAATATCTCAGATAATGATGTAATGCATGACAATTACTAAAATCCAATCATATTACAGATGTTGTTTACTCGTCATAACAATATTTGACTGTTAAAGAAACAAAGGTTATTCTTTACGCGCTAGGAAAAATTAGCAACAGTGGCAAATATGTAAAATAGAATAGTCAAAGGGGTATTTAGTATAGAAAAGAGATGAGGATAAAAATGAGGTGAGCGTTTTATTATTCCCCCTGGTGGAAAGTAGGCATCAAGTGGTAGCAACAAAGCACTTGTCTTTTGATTCTCTCTTTTGTCTTTGAAGCTTCATAATCAAAATCACTAAATCTTTTTCTTCAATCCTCAAGAATCTCTCTCAATCTCTTTGCAAACTCATCAACCAGGTTAGATTCTTGATTTCAAAGTTTCTTTCTTTTTTTCTCATCTTCTATCAATTGAATTATATGTCGGTTGCTATTGCTGAGTTCTTGTTTCTAGTGATTTTCTCGCTTAAATTTTGTTTCAATCTATTTGCATAACACAACAAACTTAGTTTTTGGTTTAAGCTGTGTTGAATTGAGTTATTAAGCTTTTAGGGTTGATGTAACAGTTTTTTTTTTTATCTCTTAAGCTCAGAATTACGGTTGAAAATATCTGAACTTGGTTTATATTGATTTTTCGATCTTGTTTATGATATGTTTTCTATTGGGTTGATATTTAATTGTATCTATCTAAATAAAGATCCAACCTTTTTAAGATATTTTTCTTTCAATAGTCTCTATGAATCTTAAGATGAACAGTTAGGGTTCTTATTGTGGCAAGATCTAAGTTACTGTTTTTGGTGGCTCTTATAATTTTAGATATGGAAGCTACTCAGAAGCATATGATTCAAGATGGATCTTCAATGTTTTACCATCAACCATCTTCAATCAAGCAAATGGACATTTCTGTTCAGACATTTGATTCTTACTGCACACTTGAATCTTCTTCAGGGACTACGTCTCATCCTTGTCTTATCACCAACACCAACAACAACAACTCTTCTTCAACCACAAGCTTTTCCTCTAATGAAAGTCCGATTTCGCAAGCCAACAACAACAACTCATCCCGGTTTAACAACGTTTCTTCTGAGTTTAATCATTCCCCTGAAGACAACAACAACTCTCCGTTGAGCGGCTCTTCTGCGACAAACAACAACGAGACTGAGCTGAGTCTCATGCTTAAAGATTTGGAGACTGCAATGATGGAGCCTGATTTAGATAATAGCTTTGACCATCAAGGTGGGTTTGGACAGCAACATAGAGTTGTTTCTTCAGCTATGTATAGATCTATGGAGATGATCTCCAGGGGAGATTTAAAAGGAGTGCTCTTTGAATGCGCAAAAGCTGTTGAAAACGAAGATGTGGAAATGACCAATTGTTTGATTTCTCAGTTACAGCAAATGGTTTCCGTTTCTGGCGAGCCTGTTCAGCGCTTAGGAGCGTATATGCTTGAAGGCCTCGTTGCTCGGTTAGCTTTTTCTGGTAGCTCTATCTATAAGGCTTTGAGATGCAAAGACCCGACCGGTCCTGAGCTTCTTACGTATATGCATATCTTATATGAAGCTTGCCCTTATTTCAAATTTGGTTATGAATCTGCTAATGGAGCTATAGCGGAAGCTGTGAAGAACGAAAGTTTTGTGCACATTATCGATTTCCAGATTTCTCAAGGCGGTCAGTGGGTGAGTTTAATCCGTGCTCTCGGTGCTCGGCCTGGTGGACCTCCGAAAGTTAGGATAACGGGAATTGATGATCCGAGATCATCGTTTGCTCGACAAGGTGGACTCGAATTAGTTGGACAAAGACTTGGAAAGCTAGCGGAAATGTGCGGTGTGCCGTTTGAGTTCCACGGAGCTGCTTTATGTTGCACAGAAGTTGAAATCGAGAAGCTAGGAGTTAGAAACGGAGAAGCACTCGCGGTTAACTTCCCGCTCGTTCTTCACCACATGCCTGATGAGAGCGTAACGGTTGAGAATCACAGAGATAGATTGTTGAGATTGGTCAAACGTTTGTCACCGAACGTCGTGACTTTAGTTGAACAAGAAGCGAATACAAACACTGCGCCTTTTCTTCCCCGTTTCGTCGAGACAATGAACCATTACTTGGCGGTTTTCGAATCGATCGATGTGAAGCTAGCTAGAGATCACAAGGAAAGGATCAATGTTGAGCAACATTGTTTGGCTAGAGAGGTTGTGAATCTTATAGCTTGTGAAGGGATCGAAAGAGAAGAGAGGCACGAGCCGCTAGGGAAATGGAGGTCTCGGTTTCACATGGCGGGTTTCAAACCGTATCCTTTGAGCTCATATGTGAACGCGACGATCAAAGGATTGCTTGAGAGTTATTCAGAGAGGTACACTCTTGAAGAAAGAGATGGAGCATTGTATTTAGGATGGAAGAATCAACCTCTTATCACTTCTTGTGCTTGGAGGTAACAAATAAACTTTACTTGATCTGAGAGATTAGAGAATCTTGTTTACAGTTTGCAGAAAATCTGTTTGTAAAAGTAAAACTTATGATCCAAAGAAACAGTGTCAAATAATGTTGTAGTAAGTGTTGTCGATGACCCCATAATATGTTTAAAGTTTATGTTTTTATTTTTCACAACAAACTATAATTTGACGTTAAACTTTATAACTCTCTGTTCTTGGATGTGATAAATTAATGAGATTCTTCTGGTTTTATTTAAAAGTGATCAACTTTTTTTTCTTGTAGTTTGTTAAGCACAAGAAAAATGTTAAATACTGTAATCGAGAGTTCTGAACGTTTGATTTTTTTTTTTATGTAAGAGCATGCATATATAATTAAGCTATTCCGATTTCAGTATACATCAAACTTGTAACCAATTAATTGATTGATTCACTGGTAACAGAACACATGGAGGATCTGATTAGTAACCACTCAAACATTTTTGTTTTTGCGATTGGAAAGAATGTAGTTAAAAGAAGCGGTTAGAATTAGTTAGAGATAAATCAGATATAACGGTAAAAAAATTGTAGTTTGGTTGAAACAAGTGAGTGGTAGCCAATTACGAGTAGTATTTTTTTGAGCTGTTAGAAAAACGCGGTTAGAAATTGGTGACAAACGGTTAATTGCTTCAACTATCTATTTAAGCTGCATAGTTTCGTTCATTCTATGAGTCAGTATCTATTGGTAATCCATTAAAGCGGTTTAACTTCTAACTACCTAAAATTAAGTTATCAATCAAACCCAAATTTTGCAACAACGTAAACTATATGAACATGTAGACGAGTGTCTAATCAATCTGTCAAACACTCCCCATCCTTAGCTATATGATTAGATGATGAGGAAATGTATAAAATCCAATTTAACATCGTTTCCCCAATTTTCAAACTTAATTCTTTGGTCCACTAAAAGCTTGCTTCTTCTCTTTTTGTATATATGGTCAATTATGTTACACTTCTTGTTTCAGGAAAATACTTAGATCCTGGATGACGTCATGATTAGGTGATCATTCGTTATTAACTAATGAAGTTTCTAAAAACTTGTGTTTTAAATGATTTTTGTCATGCTGTAAAAAAAACAATTGATATTTGTCGTTTCTTTTGGATTAGTTATAAATAATGGAGTATTCAAAGACTTGGGTCCGTGTCTTTGACCCTTCAAATCAGTAATAGGTCCACGAAAAAGAATGATAAATGGTCAAACCGTCATCCATACGTCATGCTGTCGCTGATAAACGTGTGCGCTTATCTGAACTAATTCGTATTCGCATCTAAATCTGTGACACATTTTTTTTTTTTTTTTTGGGATAATTCATTCCTAATTGATTAAATCGGTGACACTTTTATAGTTATACAACTTATACTCTCTCTAAGTGTCGTTTTAGAATTTTTTTTTTTTAGAATTAGATGTCGTTTTCAAATTTCATAAAACATTAAAAAGTAATAAATTTTGCATAAAAAATTTAAAAACGACATCTAATTCAAAGAAAAAAAAATTCTAAAACGACACTTATTAAAAAACGGAGGGAGTATCAAACAACTAAACAAGCCGCTCGTATTACTTCTATTCGTTACGCGAGTCTTATAATTGTAGTTACAAATTAGAAAATATTATTTTATTATCATAATTGATTATACAGTAGTTTATAGAGAGAAACAGAAAAATTAAACTGAGCAAGTAAAAGCACAATCGCATGAACTAGAGAGACCTTCACACGTGCCTATTCCGTTGCGTTGAATTCTACACTCATCGGCACACCATCTTCTACAGAAGTTTGGATCTGGTCCTGAAATAAAGTCATGACATGTTTCTGCTTGCGTCTCCATCGTCGCCATTCCTAATATAAATATTTAAAACATAATCTCAAATATTTCGTTATGATAATAGGTGAAGAATAAAAGAAAACTATCAAAAAAAGAGAAGACAAGTAATATGGATTCATATATTAGTCGTATAATATGTTAAAATGTGAATCAAACCTAGAACAAGGATGACCACGAAGATAGCAATAACAATGGTCTTAGACATCTTTAATGATACAATTGAAATGAAAACTTCAGAATGAAAAGTGATGAATGTAATGAATGTAATACGTGAATACTATTTATAAAAGAAATTAGATGGATGCAAAAACTATAAAAAATAGAAAAGGAAAGCATATTTTGAAAATGGTTAATTAAAGATCAGAATAAAATCAATAGGAAAGATCTATGAAAATTGAATTAAAGTAAAAGCCAACTAATACTGATCAAAGCAGATAAGAACATCATAAAAATAGTCAAAAAATATTAAATACATGCTTTAAAATAAATGTAATAAAAAAATTAATTATGAGTCAAACAAGAAAAACTAGAATTACACTTTCAGCCCTTGAATGACACAGGATTTTAGAACATACGGTGTTTTGGATTTGGATTTTTATTTTCATTTTTTCTTTTCTTTCTATTCATGATTTTAGAAAAAGGAAATTTAGTAGAATTTAAGGAATCTAGATATTGGTGGATTTTACTCATTTCTTCATAAAATTCAAAAAACCAATATTTTTTTAGTTTTTACAATAAAATTTACCATAATTTTATAAAAACCAAAAACTAAAATAGTTACCATTCAAAATTTTAAAAAATTAAGGTTTCCATCAAAATCAAAAACTCAAAAAAATTAAAACTCAAAATTTTAAACCCAAAAACTAAAAACCAAAATTCAATTAAAAAAACTACCAAACATTTGCCACATCAATTATTTGGCATGAATAATTTATTTATTAGTAACTTAGCATTTTTTAACCGAAAATCTATGAGTAAACAGCAGATGAGTCGCTGAAATTAACAACGACACCTCAATCTTCATCAGGGTTCATCTTCCACGATTGTTCTTCTCTCACAGCTGTGTTTTCTTCTCTTCGCTGAAACTATTTTTCTTCTTTGCTGTCGCTGTGGCAGCGTCAAGCTAGCAAAAGAACATGTCCATTAACATGTATATCATCGTCTTTAACGTTAAAAAATTCTTTACCATACTACTATTTCTTTTGTAATGATTGGGACCTTAAATACTGGTCTACGGATGTTGTTACAGCATTATCGGACTCGGACCCTAATTAAATTCGAATTTGACAAAATATTTTTCTTTTTTTACTAAACTTTCAAAAATGGACGGACCACGAAAAAAAATTTGTGGATACAAAAAAAGAAAAAGAAAAGTTAAACAATACTGTATTTCAGATGCAATAATTGGGATATATCCACGGGGTCCATTAACGAATCAATGTGTGATTTATATACTTTTGCCTTTCAAACTGAAACATCTTTTTTGCGAATTATTATAAGGATAAAAGATGATGAATTGATGACGTAACACAAACCATTGATAATTTAAAATCTAAGTCCTTGCTAACAAATCTATGGGTTTACTTATCCCCTATTTTGTTTACAAATTTGTTTTAGCATATTACTTTTGATTTTATCAAAACGAAAACATATACGCCAACATATTAATGGATTTTGAAGCTAGTATCTTTTAAAATCCATTAATACGTTAGCGTGTATGTTTTCGCCACCGTAATAAATGGCCTCTTCAAAATGCTAATACTACTATCTCTTAAAACATTTGACTTATAAATCATCTTATTTTTTTGGGTTAAATCACCTTCTTAATTAGGCCAACTGTCAATACAACAACTCTTCCTTACTATAAATACATGGTCATCAGAGATTCAACAAATATACATATTCTTCACTAACCCTCTAGGATCATTCAATATGCCAATCTCAGAGAAATCTTCTGCTATTAATAATGATAATAAGAGGTTGGTTGTTAAGAAGATTTTCGCCAGACAGCAACACGAAGGGTTTGGTGCTGTTGTAAGAAGAAGCATCGGAAGGTAAGAAAAAAAAAACTACAAATACGAACTACTCGTACAAGATTAGTTTCATTATTTCCAAGTCTGGTAATGAAAAAGAGGTTTGTGAAATTTTGCAGGTTTGAGTTCAGATACTTCGACCCATTTCTTGTTTTGGATGAATTCTCAGGTGGGTATTGTCTCCTTTGGTCCTTTGTTTTTTGTTTTGTTGATAATATTCGTAACTCTTTTAATTATTCCTTTGTTTTTGCTCTGTTCGTTGAATCCAACTTGTCAGAGATTAATAATAGAAAATCTTTAAAATTTGCAGTTTCAGCTCCTGCAGGGTTTCCAGATCATCCACACAGAGGTATGTTTAGGTATCTCGATTATACTAAACGTAATTTACACGTTTACGTTTGCGTTTACATGAGAAACTTTTTGTAAAATGAATTTTAGTTTTCTTAAAATAGTTTAGTAAATATCTTTTGTGTTTGTCTGTTACATTTACTTATGTTTATAATCAACAAATAATTTTGCTTAAAATATTTAGAGTTATGGGTTCATCTTGGAAAAGTATATATTAAATTTAAGCGCAAACGTAACTTTAAAAGGCAAGAGCTAATGAAAAATCAAGGCATTAATCTTCACCGTCTGATAAAACAGAGTTTGACCACTAACACTAACCTAACCGATCACTAAATCATTGTTCTGCTTGTTTAATATTCTGTTTCTTTTCCAAAATCAGGATTTGAGACAGTCACTTACATGTTAGAGGTACTGATCTCTTCTCGTCTTCTTATTCGATTTCGCAAGAACCGACACGCGTAATTCTTGATAAATTTGTTTACATAGGGAGAACTTTTGCATGAAGATTGTGAGGGACACAAAGGAGTAATAAGAGGAGGAGGATTACAATGGATGACTGCAGGAAAAGGCATTGTTCACTCTGAAATGCCTTCTTCTAATTCCAATCACAACAAGGGCTTGCAACTTTGGATCAATCTCTCCTCAAAACACAAACTGTAAGCTTCTTCCATGTACAATGTTCACGGGTTAACCAATTGGCAATGAGTAGAGTGATCCATGTTTTTTATGATTCTTCTTACTCCAAAGTCCGTGAATTTGCAGAGTGGAGCCGAGTTATCAAGAGATAGAGAGTAAAGATATAGCCGAAACAGAGAGAGACGGTGTGAGAGTTAGAGTCATCGCTGGAGAATGGAATGGAGTTAAGTCAAAGATTTGCACAAGAACACCAACAATGTACTTAGACTTCACTCTCTCGCCAGGTTCTCGAATCTCTCAGCCCATTCCACTTCACTGGAACGCGTTTGTCTATGTTCTTCAAGGCCAGGGCCATTTTGGGGATTCCAAGTTACAACAATCAGTTGCTGCCGCGCACCACTTGCTGGTTTTAGGCCTTGGTGGTGACCGGTTAGAGGCTTGGAACGATTCTGATTCCGGTTTGCCACTTCGATTTATCCTTGTAGCTGGTGAGCCTATAGGTGAACCAATGGTTCAGTTTGGTCCTTTTGTTATGAACACAGAAGAGGAGATTGATCGTACAATAGATGATTTTGAGAATTTCAGAAATGGGTTTGAAAAAGCTAGACACTGGAAGTCTCAAGCTGCTTCTGCCTTGGGATTGTTCTGAAATCTTTTTTTGCCTCTATTTATAATTTGTTTTAGTACTTCTGTATCTTGTAACTGTTTCTTTTTCCATATCCAATATTTTTTAAATTAATTGTATTGATCTTTCCACATCTATTAGAGAAAAAATTGAGTGTGATTATTTATAGAGGTCCTCTCCATTGTACAGATTGTGTTACAAAATCATTTTAGATTCTTTAAGACATATTAGAAAAAATCTAAAATGTCTTGTCTCTAATCAATTCTTGGTAAGACTTTATATTAAAATTGTAAAGCAACACTCTTATCTAAGAGTAAACATAATTTTGGAAGTTTCAAAGTTTTCAATTCAAGAAGATTTTGTGTTGTTGACTTCATTCTCCAATGCTTCTACAAACCTATCAGCGTAACCACTCAACAATCCAGGAGTAACCAAAGTCTCTGTTAATCTCATATGATTCTTTTTTACTAAGTTCCCAATCTCACTATCTTTATTCATCACAGATTTAACGGTATCCCTCAAGTTCTCTTTCGAGAACCATCCTGAATCTTCTCTCTGCACTTTCACAGAGACTTCGAGTTCTTGAGTCAACAATCTTGTGATAAGAACTTGATCAGCCAACTGTGGAATAAACACAATCTGGCAGTCACTAACCAAAGACTCCCACATTGAACCGAACCCACAATGGTTCACAAAGCAACCTACAGATGGATGAGACAATATCAAAGGTTGTTCCACCCATCCTTCCCAAACGATTCCTCTCCCTTTAACCCGTTCTTCGAACCCTTTTGGTAACGCTTCTTGAACCGTTGATGTGCCTTTTGGTGGCATAACCGATACTAAAAACGGTAGACCCGTCAGCTCCATTCCTAAACAGAGTTCTTGAAATTGATCCTTCTCGAAAAAGAATTGGCTGCCAAAAGCGCAAAACACTACCGAGCCTGGTTCGAATCCGTTTAACCAGTGATTCCATCGATCTTCTAGTGGTTTGCCACTCTTATCTTGCTGTTCAGGGAGCATTGGACCGGTTAAGAGAACTTTCTTTTGACATTCTCTTTAGATGAAACCGCATAGCTTACCTTCAAGTTCTGCGCACGTCCTAATGGATATGACGTCGCAGTTCTTGAGACCTGTGGTGATCAGACCGAAAAGCTCATGGGAAGTCGCAAACAGAGAACAAACGTTAGCGTCATGTCCAAGTAATGCCACGTTCGGTAAAGGATAATCCGGCGGAGGAAACCCTAATTCTGCACCAGGTGCAAGAACCACAAGCTGCGGATATGATCTGGTAATTGACACTCTTGAATCCAAACTCCTTTGCCATTTCTGGAACCCAGTGGACAAAATCGAAAAAGATTAGGTCTGGTTTCAAATCACGGACCTTAGCTTCGATCTGATCGCGTAAGAGATCCATGGCAACGAATATGGGTTTCTTAGTTGAGTTTGGGAGATCCGAGGCTGTCTCGGCGCCAAAAGGGAGACCATCGACAGGAGGGAGAGTAAGAGGGTCCAAAACAATGCTGTCTGGGAACAGATTGAGAGGTTCGAGCTGCTTCTGAGCTTTCTTTGGAAGGAAGAAAGTGACTGTATGACCTTTCTCTGCTAGTTTGTTGGCTAGATGAAGATATGGAATCATATGACCAAAACCAAACCATGGATACATAAAAGCATGGAACTTTGATCCCATTTCTTCAACAGAGCCAAACAAAGAACTTTTTGATAGCTAAAAGAAGAAAATTTTGTTTTAAATCCCAAGTTATAGAAGAAAGGTTGCTTTCTTTCTTTCTTTTTTTTTTTTGCTTGGATGTTCTGTGATTGAGATGCTCCTCGTCTAGATATATAATACAATGTGTTTTAGGTGAAGTGTCATCATTAATTAATAATTGGGATCATAATTGGGTTAGGTGGTAAATGGTTGGTTGCATGTGCCATATGTGTTAGATGTCATCGTCCAGATTTGGTGTTGTCTTCTGTGTGTTAGAAAACAGAGCAGTGTTTCAACTTGCACTTAAAATTTTACTGAATGATCAATGGACGAGCCAAGTAATCTCACGGCCCCGGCGAGGGGCGCCAGGTGTACATGGCAAGATTAAGGTCATATCAGAAAATCGCCTCGAAGGAGAGAAATTGAGAACGCGTACAACTTCCCAGTAATTATTGCATCATACGTTAAGTAAATAAGCTTATCTACTTTGTCTTGAAATACAGTTCTTAAAACCATCTCACTAAGACCTCACAAAATCATGGAAAACATGAAAACATATCCAAATAGTAGGAGACTCTGGTACCACGTTTATAAGGAATTACACCTTAACTTATCTGGAACGAACCGAAATAACAATAAGTAATTCATAAATTGCCCAGTTGGTTCACATATCTCCAACATATTACATGTCGTATATGTGTGAGAAAGTAACTCGCAATATTTTATATTTTAAAACGAGGCAAACCAGAGATTTTGCCAAGTCCTTTGTCATTGAAGTAAGTAGCGTAGTACCCTTTAACGGTGGTCTCTCGGTACTTTGGAGGGTTTTCTTCGGACACAAGCTCTTTAATGGGTCCATACACTCTAGGATTCGGTCTTACGTGGGTATGGAAGAAAGATGCGACAGAGACTCGAGCTCTCGTGGCTCTGTTCGCCAATACTCTATGCTCCATACTGATAAACTTGTCGTTTGTAATAAGCTGCATCCAAACCCCGATTAAAAGAAAACACCTTTGAACCAAGAGGAAGATATATGGCTTAAACAAATCTAGCATTGTAAAGAAAGTTTGTGAAATCTGAGCTAGCAAACATGTACTTATTGCGCAAACTTGCCTGTAAAAGATCTCCGATGTTGACGATGAGAGCGCCGGGAACATAAGGAACATCGAACCAGTACCCTTCATGACGAACCTGAAGCCCTTCGATTTGATCTGGAAGAAGGACGGTAATAAAAGAGCTGTCGTTGTGCTTAGTTGAGCCAAATGTTAGGTCAGGCTCTGGACACGGTGGAAAGTAGTTGTAAGCCATGCGCAAACCCTTTAAGCAATCCATGTCCTTGAGGTGATTAGGGTTCAACCCTAGAGCTTCTGACAAAAGCTCAAAGAGAAATTCGCCTAAAATCATCACTTGCTTTGAGTATTCCATCATAACATCCCTGAAACAAGCCACCAGTACTGGAATATTAAAGTTGGCTAAAAAACAGCAAAAGACTTGGTCGACTAATGTCTAAGGCACTATCCAACAAATCAAATTAAAGCAAAATCAATGGAGTCATACCTACAAATCTCTGGCAGATCCTGTGGTTTTGGAGGATCTGGAGCCATGTAACAATAGAATGTGTCTCTCCAATTTGCAGCTGGACTACTGTAGAGATCGAAATTACTTAAATAAAAAAACTTTTTGCTGAAATCGCGGCTGTAGAACTCTTTCCTCACTTCTGGGGATTGCTCGTGAAAGTCACGAACTCCATCTTTCATCTTTTCGAGAAGATCGAGTGACACTCCATGGTTGAGCACCTGGAAGAAACCCCACTTCGCCGATGCTTCTTTAATCCCCTCAATCGCGGTCTTGCGCTTAATCACGTCCTCGAAAACCCTTCCTCCGAGATCGATCGTTGGGATGGTCTTAAGATGTAGCAAGTCCGGAGGAAGTGGTGTAGAGTTTGCTGATTCGATAGATGAGTCATGGAAAATGCGTGGAATCTGTGAGATTCCGGCCTCAACGAGTCCTTTCACACCCGTCTTCGTCTCATCGAAAGCTTTAAGCTCACTGGCACGATCAAATGAAGCAATCTTGGTCGTCTCCATTGTTTTTGTATCTCACATAAGACATACATAACAGTAGGATACAGTACGCATATATATAACAATAAGACACACATATCCTAACCCACAAAAGAAATAAGACACGTTTTTCTCGTGTTCCAAGATGGGACCAACTGCTACGTACCCAGCAAAATTATTCATAAAAGGTACGGTTTATATGAAAGAAAAAAAAAAAAAAAAAAAAAGTTTCATATGGTTGATAAGGTTGATGCCAAAAAAGGAAAAAAGATAAGATTCATATGGTTGGTAAGGTTGATCCAAAACAATAAAAAAACAAATAAGATTGATATGAAAAGAGCAACACGATTGATGGAAAATTAAAACTATTAGTAAATAATAATTACCAAGTTTCGATAAGAATTTATGACACTAAAAAATAAAATAAAACTTCCTAATATATTTTTACAGATTATTGGCCGGCTTTCGCAGTTTATCTAGAAGACATCGCCTCCGATAGGGAAGAATTTTCATCATTCTCTTTATCTCTAATAAAACGAAGCGAGAATGTTCAAGCGGATAAGTTGGCACGAAATGTTCGTGTCCTGCCGCACTGCGTTACTTATGTAAATCACATTCCGTCAAATTGGCTTGCTTAAGCTAATCAATACATGCAGTTGACAAAAAAAAAAAAATTGTAACATTAACACAACTCATATATTCAAAGAAAAAAAACGATAAAAATATTATATTTACAACAAAGATTAGAACATGTTGATCATTGGCAAAAATTTATAGGAGCATTTGCCGGTTAATTCTCCTAGCGTCTTCATCTCCGTACCTAAAT
>OVAQ01000677.1:0-26909 GCA_900406345.1 Erysimum cheiri
GTTACTAACTTCGAAAACCGTACTTTATATAATAAGATATGTATTTGGTTTAAGCCTAAATGGTTTATTTGTTCTATACGTATTTGCAATGTTACACTTTATTGCCTAATATAAACTATATATAAACTGTTGCACCAAAAAAAAAAAAAAAAAAAACTATAAACAAAAAAAATTATTTTAAAAATGANTACAAACATTAGTTTAGAGATGAAGGATCAAAAGATTTCACAGGAACAAGAAGAAGGTCATGTTTCTTATGGGAAGTGAGTCCAGAAGCTTCATCCATGAAAACTCAAAGTCTTTCCCTTTAACATCAATGTCACAATCCATAAACCTCTCTGGGAAAAACTCTTCTGGATCTTTCCATATCCTCGGATCACGGCCAATAGCCCATACGTTGACATGAAGCCTTGTCTTGGGTTGAACAGTATAGCCGTCGATCTGAAATTCAGATGTTACTTCTCTTGGGACTAGAAGAGGTGCTACTGGATGTAACCTCCATGTTTCTTTGATCACCATTTTTAGGTAATGGAGTTGATTTGTCTCATCTAAACTTATGATTCTTGTTTTGTTGTTTTTTCCTATTTGGGCTCTGATTTCGGATTGAACTTTCTTCATCACTCGCGGGTTTCTTGCGAGTTCCGCCATTGCCCACGTCATGGTTATTGCAGAAGTATTGATTCCCCCCAAAAGAACGTTCTACATACAATAGATAAGATAGTATCAAGCATCATAGTATTTGGTTGAAGTCTCATGAATCTTCCATACTAAGCATAAAGATTTTTATGAGATATGACTTACTAAACTTACCATCAAGATTGCTTTGATGTGGTTTCTTGTGAGTTTGCCATATCCAAGAACAGCTTCTTCCTTTTCCAACCTCAAGAGCAAGTCCACAAAATCATCTTCACTTTCTTCTCTGTTTTTCTGTAAATGCAAACCAATCATTTGTTCATAGAAACTAGAAAGCATCGAGATCTCGCACACTTCTCTCTCTTCGAGCGTGCAAACCCGTGAACCAATCGACTATCCAACCGATATACGGGAAAAAATCCGAAGCAGAGAAGCTCCCCAACATCTCGAGAGCTTCATGGACTATATCTTGAAACCTTTCGTTGTTGAGCACTGTTCCTTGGAAATTCACGCCAAATGCTGCTTTGCAAATCACACTAACGTTTAAAGAAAGAAACGTCTCGCTCAAGTTAACCAGAGTTTTCTGAGAAGCAGATTCAGTAATTGAACCAATCAGTTTCTTCATCTCCACCTCCTTGATTGGTTGAATCAACTTAACTCGTTTAGCACTAAAGAGTTCTTGAATACAAAGCCTCCTTAATTCTTTCCAATAATCATGAAACCGAGAGAAACTAATGTCTAGATAGTTGTAAGAAAGCTTTCTTGTACCTGAAAAAAATACAAAATAACAATCAGAGAAAGAATGAAAATTAATGAAAAAAATATGAAAATATTTGTACCTTCCAAGCTTGGACGGCTACAACAATAGAGGTCATAGTCTTTAAGAACTTGTTTTGCTGTTTCAGGAGAAGAAACTATAACTGTTGAAACCCTTCCAAGTTTCAGTAACATTACAGGACCGTACTTCTTTGAGAGCTTCCATAGAGACTGATGTGGTAATTCTCCGAGCTGGTGCAAGTTTCCAATGATCGGTAAGCCTGGAGGAGACGGTGGTTGCCGGCATCGACGCTTAGTGTGTTTGACGGTGACGAGAAGGATAGAGATGAGGAAGAGAAGTGATAGAAACCAAAGCATAGTCATATTTTACACGTTTCACGTTTGTGATTGTGAGTGATGATGATGAAGCAAAAGACTTGGTTTTTTATATACAAACTTGGTCACCGTTTCATTAAGATATAAAATTATTTTCTTTGTCCTTTTAGAAAATTCATACAAAAAGTCAAAACCAATTCATTGTAAGAATTTTTTTATACTTTTACATTTTTAATTAATTTTAGCTAAAAACAAATTCAGTTAGTTTTAAATGACACATTCATGGTGAAAGAGGAAACTTCTTTTACTATTGAGTACAAAATAATTTATATTGGTATCATTATTATATATAGATGTCACAGAACACAGCAAAAATTCTAAACTCATTTGTGCTAAATTAAAACTACTAATAAGCTCGACCTTACAACAACAAACAACGGTTAACACTAACCGAACAATGGCTAAAATCACAATAACCAAATCTCTCCTTAACCAAAAATCTCTGCTTCTAACTTTGTTCTTATACTAAATCTTAATAAAAGTAGAGTAACCTGTCCCATTAATAAGAGACGCTAAATCCCAAGCAAGAGGAAGCATGTTTTAGATTCTTTAGAACATTTACATTAATCTGCGATCCAATGTAATCCAATCCAATCTTGAGATATGTGGAAGTGTTTTGTTCCGGTTTCAAGAATCGTATGGTTCGGTTTCAAGAATTTGTGTCTCTCTCAGTCAGACCACTGTGCTGGTGTAGTTTGGGAAGAGTCTGACCAGTTTGTAAAGAGCATCTGAGTGAAACTTCCTTGCAAATAGATAACATGGTCGTCTAATTCCGTTCCATGTACAAGGCCAATGCAGCTCTTCTCCGCGCTAAGAAAAGGAAAAACGCAGAACGAACAGTTAAGAAAGACCATTTCACATTTTCAGTGTTTTCGAATACAGGTAACGAGTAAAGTACCTTCCCAACACTTGTTACGTGTACACTCATGTCGTCAGACTACAAGAAACAGAGGAAGGACAGTATATGTAAGAAACGAAGAAACAAAAGAGAGGAGATAGAGAATTTAGATATTATCTCATTGAAGAGTATATATCGCATATACTTAAACACTTCTAACTGATTACTAACAACCATCTGGTTGAGCTAACCCGGATGATGATCCCGGTTTACTCTCTGATAGCATAAGATGTTTGATTGATGTGTTGGAAGGAGTGTTGTAAGTGACATTACCGTGATATTTTTCAAGAGCTTGAGTGAGACATCGCGCGCTCTGTATGTCTTTGGATGCCATCTACGCTCAGACCAATCAACATATGTGACTGACCAATTCGAGATTCCTCCAGGATCAAGCATCTTTAGAGAACAGAAAAAAGAATCATTAAGTGAACAAGAATCACAGTGAATTTTTTTATAGAGAGAGTAGTTGTAATCTCCTCACATGGAAAAATGTTGGCAGGTAATGTTCATCCGCTATGCAGTTCTTGTTTGCTTCGACCCCGGGCTGATAATTTTCAAAGCAGAATCAGGGTAAGACAAAAGTGAAAGTTTTCTCAAATTTTGTGTAAGAAAGATAACCCAAGCTTAAAATGAACAGCTTCTATTTAGAGAACTCAATCATCAATGGTAGGCTGTAATATGCAAATAAAAACTTTGGTATAAAGGAAAACCCAAACTTACTCTGCAATACTCCCGGAATTTCGAGTAGTAGAGACCATCAGCCATCACTATCACAGCGTGTTGACGCTTCATTGTAAACCACTGCACCAAAAGAGAAAGTGAGGGACTACACGAAATATGTTTCTCGTCAACTATTTACAAATTTTAGACATTACCATTAGCAAACATACTTAGAGAAGCAACAACTTAAGATTAGCTCAGGGATTAAGTTAAGAATACTTTACCTGTGCACCCTTTCTGAAATCTTGCCTGGGGATCTCAGGTAACATGTGATCCATGTGTCTGCCGGTCCCATGAGGACCAGGATCCTCAAAACTTAAGACAGAGAAACAGGCAATGGTGAATACTAGTAGAGAAATCAAATGTAGCAATAGGGAGATACCCATGGTGTCCGAGAGTTATTTACCTGTCAATGAAGCTGACATTTGCGTGCATCAAATATCTATAGGTGTAGTCAAATGTATGCAACGGTATACAACTGCAAAGTTAAAAGATAGCGCGTAATGAGAATGTAGCCAGAATATATACAGTTATGATCTTATGTAAAGCCGATAAGTTAATGAATCACCTTTCTGATAGAAGAACAAAGTGTTCGTTGTCAGGATCTTCAAGAGCATTTGCTAGAAGCCGTCTCTCGGCATCAACCATAGAAATCCTTCCCCATGTGACATGATCGCTGTGAATTTCACGGTCTGAAAAGTGACGGCTAATGTGAACTGGTCGTAACTTGGATGGATGAATATAAATAGAGAATCTTCCTTCTTGACCCTTCACAATATAGAACCAAACTGTCAAACACCATACCCGGCAAGCAAACCAAAGAAACCAACAATGTTACAGAATCTTTTTGAACCTGGAAAAACTTATCCCAGAGCTTCTCAAATGGCAAAGTACCAGGAGTCAAAAACAAGAAGGCGATTTTCGATTTAGCGGTTAGAACAGGAGGTGTTCTCAGTATATCTTTGATCACAACTCGAGCTGCCACTTCTTCGTCTGTAAATTTCCTCACATGAACAGGAAGCCATCCAGAGTCTTCACAACCTCCGCTAGACAAACCCTTACAAGCAGAGCTCTTACTATTGTGTTGTGGATACATGTAAGTGATGACCAAAAGCACACTTGTGATGCAGACTAATAAAACAATCAACAACGGCTTCTTTAGAGAAGATCGGTGTCGCGGAGACAAATGCAGGTTCTGTGTTTCACCCATTGAATCAAAGTTTGAAACTTTAACTTCTTTACATTGAACAAAACCTGAAGAAAAAAAAGATCAAAGAACATCAAAATGGAGAAATTTAGAAACAATTGTATATAAAAACATGAATGTTATTGTTACTTTACCAATCTTTAATGCAACTATCTTTAGAAACAAGCAAATTAGAAGATGGATTTTAAATTCGAAGTCCCACACGTTTGGTGTAAACAAATTTACGGATTTTAAGAAAAGAAAAACCTAATTTAAAGGAGACAAATTTCACGTTGTTCTTGTGATTGAGAAAAAGATCCTCACCCGCACGTACGTACGAAAGCAATTAAGGGAAGTGTAGTGATTTTTACTTCAACCAAAAACCAAAAATCCAAAGCTATAGACTTAATTAGCAAAACAATCAGATTCAATTATAAACACAAGAGTGGACCAAAAGGCATTTATTTATCAGTGAAGAGACTGAAGCGAATTAGAAGTTATTATTACAGTACCTGAGAATTTCCGGAGCTGAATTTCGATAATGGAATTAAAATGGGGAGAGAAAAAAAATAGAATCTTTGTCTGAACCCAGATCTCAAAAATGAAAGCTTTGATTGATGATCTCAACCTTAAAAATCAAAGATAACGAGAGTGAGAGAGATTGTGAGATTTGTTTTGTTTTCTTTCTTTTGTAGGAGTAATAAAGATTTATATATAATCTTTGTTCCAATGAAGAACATACAACTAGTACTAGTATTTGTTTATCAAAGACGATTCAGATCCTCGATTTGTTTTCTCTCTCTTCGCTTTCAAATAAAGAAATCGATTTTTAGACTTTTCTTTTCATTTTATTTGGATGACACTTATTAAAAACTGTTTAATTATCTTCTTCTTCTGGTTTAAAACAAACACCAACCAGTTGATTTTTCCAATGATGGTGGAATAGAATCAGAAGAAACTAGAGATTAGAAGAAAAATGTAGACCATTTCTATTTCTTTAATTTTTAATAATTAATGTAAACACCTGCAACTTTTTTCTTTAAAAGAAAGAAAAGTGTTTTTAATCTTTTTTATCTTTTTACCAAAAAAGAAAATTCTCCAAGACCACTTGTGTCTCTTTTTTAACTCGCACATTATATGGACATCATTTTATTTCTTCTCCGGTAAGGATATCAGCAAACAAAAGTTAGAAACTTAATTCCCACCAAAAAAAAAAAAAAAAAAAGTTANATTGACAAAACCAAACAAACAAAATTATATTGAGTAAAGAAAAACAAATAAGAAACGTTATATTCTATCTCTAAAATAAATTTTAGTTTTCAACTTGTGTCAGTAGTGGATTTCGATCAGTTCTTTTACCCGTTAAAGCAAAAAATGAGCCTCAAGAAGTTTACAATTTAGGCCCAACTCCACTTTTAAAGCATAGGGCCCGTATATTATTATAATCGGGTCTGCCAGGGACAACAAATTGGAGCAACTAACCTAACCGGAAAATCTGAAAACCCAACTGATCAAATTGGTTAACCGGTCCGACCACAACCAATTTTGGCTCTAAACCCTAAAACAAGCTTCAACGCCGTTCGTTTGTTCTTCTTCTTCCTCCACCTGCCGCACAGCTTTTGCTCTAAACGCTTACAATGGCAAATCGACCTGAGTTGCTAGCGCCACCGGAGATATTCTACGACGAAGCCGAAGCTCGGAAATATACTTCTTCATCCCGTATCGTTGAAATTCAGGTTTTTTTCTTTTTAATTGTTTCTCCGAAGAAATATCTCTCAATTTCTCCTGAAATTCAGCACTTGTGCTCTCTTATGTAATCTCTTTGTTTATGTTTATATAGGCGAAGTTATCAGAGAGAGCTTTGGAACTTCTTGCGTTGCCTGATGATGATGTTCCTAGATTCTTACTTGACATTGGTAAATTTAAATCCTTTTGATTTTACTGATGATGATCAATTCTAAAATTTCGTGTTTTAGATGATCAATTATTTTAACATCTCGTTGTTCAGCTTTGTTGCAAGAACAGAGGATTAACTAATGTGTATTGTGGTTCAGGTTGTGGCTCTGGCCTGAGTGGGGAAACACTTTCTGAAAATGGGCACCATTGGATTGGTCTAGACATTTCAGCTTCAATGCTTAGTAAGTTTTATTCTTTATGAAGGGGTTTGTTTTCGTGACAAGATCTTGTGATCTAAGCCCGTTTTAACTTTAATAACAATGTAGACGTTGCTGTGGAACGAGAAGTTGAGGGTGATCTTTTACTTGGTGACATGGGGCAGGTAATAAAGCTTCACTTTTATCCTTCTCTCTTGAATTTATGTGTGGCTAATTGGTATATCCTTTGGATATGTGAATGTTGACATATTAAGTAATTGCTTGTACATGTATTATTATGTCGCAGGGCTTAGGTCTTCGTTCTGGAGTTATCGATGGAGCCATCAGTATATCAGCTGTTCAGGTTTTACTTAGTTTGTACTACCTTATCATTGACTTATTTTGCTTGTCCAAGAGATTTGATTTTTTGTAATATATGCTACATGAACCATATTTCATGTTCTTGGGATCTATACTACCTCATTTTATAATCTCGTCTTATGCTATTTTAGAATTTTATGTTTACTTGTTGATTAGTTCTTCCCTTTTTTTTTTCCCCCTGATTTCAGTGGTTATGCAATGCGGATAAGTCATCGCATGAACCTCGTTTGAGGCTAAAGTATGTGTAAATCATTTGACTTTTGCTGAATCAACAAGAAACTGTGTTGCAAAACTGATATTTTACATCTCGATTTCTTTAGGGCTTTCTTTGGGTCACTATACCGCAGTTTATCAAGAGGAGCCAGAGCAGTTTTTCAAGTGTACCCTGAGAATAACGCTCAGCGTGAATTGATTCTTCGCCAGGCCTTACAAGCTGGATTTGGCGGTGGACTTGTTGTTGACTATCCACACAGGTATGTGTTGCCAGTTCCGTTTATAACATTCTTCTGCAATCAAGAATATAGATTGGTCTTGTGGTCTTATGAGCTAGCTCAGAACTATGCAATGCCACAATCTTCCATGTAGAAGCTGTTTCTTTAGTGTTTGGTTTCACACATTTGATGTTCTCTCAATTGCAGTACTAAGAAAAGAAAAGAGTTCTTGGTCCTCACATGTGGTCCTGTTCAGACCAGTATTCAGACCAGTAAAAATGAGCATGATGATAGTTGCTCAGAAGATGACAATAGCGAAGACGAAGAGAGTGAAATGGTAAAGCTATTGCGCTTTCTCGGAATTTCTTTACTGTCATATTACTTGCCGTTATATCGAAATCTCATTAACCATTCTCGGGTTTGTTGCAAAAATAGGTGTGTGTATCGGATCGGAATAGGCCAAGGAAAAAGCAGAGAACGAACAAGAAAGGGAAAGGAAGAGAATGGGTTCTGAAGAAGAAAGAGCAAAGTAGAAGAAAAGGAAACGATGTTCCAGCTGACTCCAAGTACACCGCTAGAAAACGCAAGTCGCGTTTCTAGTTTTGTTTATGATACTTAAAACGCTAATCTATAGCGTTTTCAAAGTTTTGTCATTAAAAGAAAGAAACACTGAACATCTTACTGTTTTGAATTTTTTTAAATGTGTGTACTCAACTTTTTTGTTGCTCTGCTCGAATGCGTCTTGTAATTTGCGTTGGCCTTGTCATTCTCTTAGATTTTTGACAGGCCATGGATCAATTCTTTGAAGAAGCTGGTGTACCGGGGACATTTATGGATAGTATGAATTTTCTGCCAAAGACCAGGATATCGGACTCTGTTCCTGATTTAGATTCCAACAGTTGCTTAGACAGTCTCTCATACTATTCTCCATCCAGTAGTCTTGATGTTTAGTTATGGATACCTTCACTTTTCAGAACTGCTAACTTTTGCAAGGTCAAATGTTGTGTTGGGTTGTATAATTCTAGTCTCTCCTTCCACTCTCTCAACTTCTCTGCTTGATGATTTAGTCTTTGTGGGATATAGATAAGGTAAAACATTTTCATCAATACCTTTAGGACGAAATCCTGAGGACTATTTGTGACATAACAACCTTAACTAGTGCATTTTGAACGGTTTAAGTGGGGGGGGGTCACGTCACACTTTCCTTAGTTTTTTCTTTTTTTTTTTTTTTTTTTTTTTTTTTTTTNACTTTCCTTAGTTTCTTCTTTGTGGAAGTGAAAACAGCTGCCAGTTTCTCCATTTTTCCATTATCATCGAGGAAAAACAGAGTTTACCAAATGGTGGCCTTATAGTCTTCTTCTTTACTTCTTCATTGCTTATCCTCTTCATTTCGAAGCATCTCAGGTAATCTTTTCCCCCCGGCTAGATTTTAATCGGTGTTTAGTCTGTGACTTAGTTTTTTCAAGTTTGAGGTTCTAAATTCTGAACTTGAGGTTTGAGAATATGTGTTTGCCTAATTCTTGATCCCATTTATGTTTGTTTGACTCATGTTTGTCTAAGAGTAGTGATGTGTTTTTTTTCTTGCTTTTAAAAAACAACTCTTATTTACTATTAAACCTTTCAGGAGATTTATTAAAAGTAGAACTTTGCTGCGAAACTAACAATGAGCAAGACTATGAAGTGTGACGTTATATCTGATCCAGGGAGCACATCCACTAGTTCCCTTTCAAATACAAATCAGTTGGCTATTCCCAAAGAAGATGATGAATCTGAGATTATGAATCTAAGGATTTTGTGTGCAGTAAGAGCAGGTGACAAACTCTCCCTCCTGAAAAGAGTAAACGATGAGGGAATGGTCATTCAACGACTCGTAGACAATCAAGGGAACACAATGCTTCATATTGCTGCTGTCTCGGGTCATGTCCATATTGTGGAGTATATAATCTCTAAATTCCCGAATCTTGTACAAAAACGGAATTTGATGGGTGAGACAGCTCTTCATGTTGCAGCCAGAGCAGGCAATCTCAATATTGTTGAGATTCTTGTTCGATTCATTACAGTCTCTTTCTGTGATACATTCATTGCTGCTAAAAGCAAGAATGGTGATAATGCAATACATGCTGCGTTAAAAGATAAACATGCAGAGGTGGCTTTCTACCTAGTGAGTGTGAAGCATGATTTATCATTTGAGAAGAACAGTGATGAAGTATCTCCATTATATCTCGCTGTAAAAGCTGGAAACTGTGAGCTTGTACATAAAATGCTTGAATGTTCATGTTGTCCGTCTAAATTAGCTTCGCTCTTGAGTGGAAAATCTGTTATACATGCAGCAATGAAGGCAAATAGAAGAGGTTTGTTCTTATCATCTTATGTCTCAATAGCTATATGTCTCAATCTTCTGCTCCAAGTTTCCATATGTGCCAATTGGTTTTCTTTTCCTTTCTTGTTGATTGCTTTCGCAGATATCCTTGGTATTGTTCTTAGTCAACATCCAGGAGTTCTTGAATTACGAAACGAAGAAGGACGGACGTGTCTTTCCTTTGGAGCAGCAATAGGATCTTACGAGGGAATTAGCTATATACTAGGGGAATTTGAAAAAGCAGCTTCAACCCTTTGTTATGTCGCTGATGATGATGGTATCACTCCGATTCATATGGCGGCAAAGGAAGGACATGTTCGAATCATAAAGGAGTTTCTTCAACACTATCCGGACTCAAGAGAGCTACTTAACAGTCAATGTCAGAATATTCTTCATATTGCTGCGAAAGCTGGTAAGTCGAAAGTTGTCAAGTATCTTTTAAAACTTGATGAAAGGAAAAGAATGATGAATGAACAAGATGTCGATGGAAATACACCGTTACACCTAGCCACTAGACACAGACACCCGATGGTTGTCAATATGCTTACATGGGAAGATGGGATTAACCTCACAACACTGAACAATGATGGCTTTACAGCTCTAGATATTGCTGAGACATTGGAGGACAATACCTACGTACTTCACAAGGTATGTCAAATGTAAATGATGCTCAACACATCCTTTTCGTTGCCAATGGACATTGTATATTATATCTCATATAACTTGTTTTATTGGGTTACAGAGATTGACTTGGATGGCTTTGGTATCTGCTGGTGCACCAAATGGTCCGAAACCGATTACATCGAACATGTTAGAGAGTCACATACCAAATCCAGAAAAATACAAGGAAAGTGTCAATACTCTTATGGTGACTGCAACACTTGTAGCAACTGTGACCTTCACTGCAGGTTTCACATTACCCGGTGGTTACATCAGTTCAGCTCCAGATTTAGGCATGGCTGCATTGGTCAACAGAATGAATTTTAAGGTTTTTCTGTTGTTCAACAGCATAGCAATGTGCAGTTCTGTGGTTACTATAATGGCTCTTATTTGGGCACAACTGGGTGATGTTCTTCTGACAAAGAAAGCTTTTCAACTAGCTTTACCACTTCTTGCAACCGCACTTGTATCTATGGCGATGGCATTTGTTGCTGGAGTTACTCTTGTGGTGAGCGATCTCCCATGGCTTTCCCATTTTGTATTGGCCATGGACACCGTCTTCTTTGTACTCCTGATGCTACTCATCATTCCTTACCTTTTCTCGTCTACAAGGCAAGGCTTTCTCCGACACATCTTCTACTTTCCCTATTTTTTGATGCTTTTGGTTGTTAGCCAAGACAGCAACAACATGGACGTTTAGAGATTGCTCTGTTCAACAGTTTTGTATTATGAAAACTGTTTTAAAATAAAGTCCAAAGATGTTCTGGCTTTCGACATTGGTGCAGACACATATACTTGTATGTTGTAACATTAAATGCATGAAAACTAATATTCATAAAACCAGAAATAAACATATAATTCTGACATTACATTAGTCTCTTGACAGAAAGTTCCACCTCAAAAAGAAACAGGAAAAAAAATTTGAGATAACAAAACCTCAAAAACTAACCCTTGAACAGAGTTGTTTTGTCTCTTAACCAAAGAGATCAAATCCAAAGTCTCCTTCCTCTTCAGATTCTTCTTTCTTCTCTTCTTCCTTTGTGGCTGCGGCGGCCTCACCTCCACCACCACCACCTCCAGCCGCTGCACCTCCTCCGGCAGCAAATCCTCCACCACCACCACCACCACCAATGATCACCTGCACCATATCATCATATTCTATCAACACACATAACCGAATTCGCATTCCAACGATTAAATGTATTATGCATTTAAACACTTAAGCTAAATATGATTCATTTCAAGTAATTACATCACTCGAAATTTAGGAACTGTTGTAATTATATCAAGTAAGGAAATGCATAAAAAGGCAGATCAAAATTATGAATTGATTAAAGCAAAATGACCATACGATCAAAGTATACAATGTAGCTATAAAGCAATGTACATTGAAGAAAGATCAGATTTACAGATTGATCATATTAAATAGATCCGATTATATCCCGGAGAGGTACCAAAAAAGCCAAACAAATGAACTGATCGTAAGTCCTAGATTCGAGCTTAAACCACAAGATCTAGCTAACGTTGTCGATCAAGCAATCAAAGAGATGATAGGAAGCAATTGAGAAACCTGGAATACGGCGGAGGTAGGGGAAACAAGTGTGAAAGATGATTGAACGCCGCCAGGAGAATCGGCGGAGAGAGCAGTCTGAACAAGCTTGCGCTGGAGAGAGAAAGTGCAAGGAGCAGAGCCTTCAAGGTCTCCTTCGTGTTGCTTTGCGGTCCATTCTCCGCCTTTGCTTTTGCACACGAAAGTGAAAACTCCCATCTTCCTTCTTCTTCTTCTTCAAACGGCGGCGAGATTTCTCAACTGTGAAAAAGACTCTGTCTCACGGCAAAAATGTGCGTTAGTACGTTTATATATGATTTGATTTCACGACGCATTGAAGAAAACCTAGGAACCCTAGAATAAAAACCTGGCTTATCCAAAATGGGCCTGATACAAAGCCCATCAAAAGCTCTTTATAGTCAACTTAGCATATTGCATCCCTTAGAACCAAACATATCCCACAGCTGGACTTCATAGTCAACTTTTCATGAAGTATCTGTCTTACATGTGAGTTTACCTAGGAGATGAGTCCATGTCACAGTTGGTTGAAACAGTATATGAGTTTCAAAGCTTCTCTCTGCATTTACATCAAGCAAGTTTATTTACACAAGATTTTCATGAGACGTATATGTCTTACATTAGTCCCTCATAGCTTTATTTATGATTTGATGAACTGAAACCTGTGTATTTGTAAAGCAGAGGCCATTTCGTGTATTGTGTTTTGTGTTACTATAGTTTAGTGTTTCAGTTTAACGTGAATTGAGAAACAAATTAATTTTTCTTTTGTTATACCTCTATGAATATATTAACTATTAGATTTGTGTGAAGCGGGGTAAAATCTTTAATTTAATCATAGGATTTAAATCAACAAAATTTCCCTAAAATGGAGGGGAATCAACTTATATGGTAAAATCACTCTTACGCAGAGCCTTATTACCTACCAACTTTTACAGTTTGGGATTTGAAACAGAAGAAGCAAAAGAGAAGAAGAAAAGTCAGAGCTTTATGGCAGAGTGAATGGCGACAACTCCACCAACAAGGTTCTCGTACTCCACCTTCTCAAATCCTGCGTCTGCGATCATTGATGCAAATCGCTCCTGCACTCATTCCATGCATTAACGATTACAAGCGTGCTTTAAACTTAAACGTCTTATAGACCAAACATCACCTGATCACACGATGCTCATATAGTTGTAGCTATCATAACTTAAAACTTATCTCCTTACGGGAATCTAACACAACGTTTAACTAATGATTTGATCATGGCAGGCATGTTGTTACTATTGGTCATTTGGTCTTGAAGAATCTCACAATTTAAAACTTAAAACTTTCTTACATGAATCTAACAAAACCTTCAACTAAAGATTTGATCATGACATATTGAAACTAATGTACTTGAAGAAACCCACAAGTTAAACATCCTATGATGATTACATCATTTTTATCCAAGTCTTCCAAACCGTGCAGCAAAATTGCAATAACACAGGAAAACTAAGCTCCAAAATGTGTGTCATTTATACTATATGTTGAAGGAAGGAAGGTAACAAAAGGTTGAGTGTTTGAACCTGCGGGGGGAACCGACGAACGCTCTCAACCAGGTATTGATAAGATTCCCTGTCACCGGCAATTAGTTCCCCTAAGTTTGGGATGACCTGGAAAGAATACAAATCGTATCTGCAACACAAGAAACAAAGTGAGATTATCAAAGAAACAAAAACGACTTAAAAGTCTTACTTCCACAATATGTCTAATCATCAAAACTCACAGATTTTTGAAAACCGGAATTTCTACATGGCTGAGCTCAAGGCACAAGAATCTTCCTCCCCGTTTCAGTACCCTATCAATGTGAATAAGATTATACATAAATGTTGTAACACGAAAGTACACCCAAATAGAAGGTGTGTAAGAATTTGTAGTAGGTACCTGTAAGCCTCTGCAAGAGCCTTTTCAATGTGTGTGACATTCCTTATTCCAAATGCAATAGTGTATCCATCCATTGAATTGTCATCGAAACTCAAGGCCTCAGCATCTCCTTCGACCCATACGAGTGACTTGTTATCTCTTAGACCTATTCGATAAAGTAAAGGAAGCCTGAGCTCAAACATACATAGAAAAAATATAAAGAAATAAAACTTTGATGCACAAAGAAACATCTGATGTCTCACCTCTCTCAGTAGCTCGTTGTTTCCCAACGTTTAACATGTTAGGATTAATATCACATACATATATCTGAGTCTCTTCCAGAGAAGCTTCATCAACTTTCTGCAATGCTCTTCGTTTGACACTGTACACAGCATCATAGATCCTAAACGCAACATCACCTACGTATCACAACCAATATCTATGACAAAGAGTCCAAAACATTTTCAATTACAAAATGTATGGATTCGTGATCAGAGACAGGCAAATTCCAAGATAAATTGCTAACCTGTTCCACCGGCAACATCGAGATGCTTCATCCCTGCAAATGGACTCAGCTTCCCAACAAGTCTGAAATCACAAGACAACTTTTACACAAAAGCAATTCATAACACTTTGTGATAAAAGTATCTCAGATTCTAACCTTTCCTTCCATAGCCTATGCAAGCCACCGCTCATCACATCGTTCATAATATCATAACTCGAAGCAACATTGGTGAAGACATTACCAACCAATTTGCTTTTATCTTCTTCCTTTACTTCTTGAAACCCTGAAATCAAAACATTAGAAGCTAAACTCAAACTGTAATAACTCAAAAGAGAACTCACAATCTCTATAAAACAAAGCATTTCGTATAGCATGAAACACATCATCTTGAATTTTAATGTCATCCACAAGAATACTAAAAAACAAAATCAAGTGAGAAAAAAAGGATAGTTTTTTTTTTTAAGGTGATACCGAAACTTGTGGCATGAGAATGAAGCGAAGCAACAAAGGAACGGTGATTCAAAACTCTGCTCCCGAGCCTCCTGCTTACTGATCGAAGTGCCATAGCTCCTTATAAAATTAGAAGAGTCGTCTACTCCAAATTCTTTTCCTGCAACCAGATCACACAATTTTAGATGATGAGAGTAGCTCAATTTTCAAAAAGAAAAAGAGAAGTTTTATAATTGAGATTCAATTCTTTTTCTATCCTACAGGAATTGTGAAACTAAAGAAGAAGCTGTCGAGCTCGTTCTGTGACTGACTCACCGGAAAACCAAAACCTTTATTTGAAATCTACCCTCAAAAAATTAAGCTCGAAGAAGATGGGAAGTTCTAGACTCCAGGATTAACGAAGAATCAAGAGCTATAACAATGAAACAGTATCATTTTAAGAAGAAAAAAATCCAGATTTCATCGACTCACAGCTCTGAGATCGAGAGTTTTATTGCACCTGTCGTTCTTGCAATACACGTCGGTGCCGGGAACCGACCAGAGCTTTAACGGAGGAATAACGGTGAGGTTGTTTGGCTCTCTCTCTCCATCGAGTACGGATTGGGTTTATTATTAGGTTCATGACAAATTGAGCTACTGTAACAAAATAGGCCCATTATGTTATGGTACCGGTTCATATTTAATTTCGGGTTGGTTTGCATTAACCGATACTTTAATCCCTTTTTTCCTTTTCGAATTAAAAACAGAACTCATCGGGAAAACTAGAAACTATGATCGGATAAGAGTTTTAGAACCCAAAGGATCCGACACTCTGATCAAGTTAATTTTTTCAAAACCCTAAATTCGAAACTTTACGAGAGAAAAATCGATCAATCGAGTGAAATGGGAAGAATTCGAACGAAATTTAAACGGAATTCTCTGCCGGAAAACCGCCGTAAGGCTACGGTTATGACCGGGGTCAATCGACGAGTGTCTAGAATTGTTTGGATCCGCGACGAGGGAAGAAGAAATCGAAGGATGAAAGATAAAGGAAGGAATAAACTCACCTGCGACTGCGACTGCGACTGCGACTGCGACGGAGGTTATTTCTGCGGCGAAGTGACGAACCCGTTAGTGCATTTCGTTAATTAAAGCTGACGATTACTTATTTTTTAATTGCCATTCACAAAAATCAATAACTATACCCTTTTTTTTTTTTTTTGTAAGTCTAGAAATTTAATTTTAACTCAATCTACGAATTAAAAAAAAAAGAACTAACATTGGGATTAAACATTTCATGTCATTTAATTTCAAGGAAACTCAATCTACAAATTTAAAAACACTTTTTTTTTTTTTGTTGATTAAGAGAACTAAATATTGGAATAAACATTTTATTATTTTGATTATTTTTCTCTTCCCTTTCCCGTTTTAATCGAAGTGTAAAGCTGAAAAAGCGGGAAGTCTTCATTCACCACAAAGTTCGTTTTTTTTATTTTCTCGGATCATCACATTTTTTCTTTTCCCTTTACCATTGTTTTTTCCCTTTCTCCGCATCAAAGAGAATTTTAGAACAACTATGAACGCAGCGTTATTCGTTATTATTCTTGACAAAAAAATTGTAAAAGGTATTTCCCCTTAATCCTGCTTTTCAATTTTTTTTTTTTTTGTTGTATATTTTACAACAGAGATAAACTAATTCATAATCACATGATCTATTAGCTTCATGCATGTATTCTTGTGTACGTATAATCGTTTAGCTCATTTTTTTGTTATTTTCTTACCAATCTCTCTAATTCTTTATCTTAACGCATTTGTGGGGAATTTTTTTTCTTGTTGTTGGTCTTTTGCTGGCGAATCTCCTCTGTTCTTGTGGCTTTTGTCTTGAAACTCGCTGTTTTTTTGAGGATCACGGTACCTTTTAATGTTTTGGTTGAGTATATGTTAGAGAACGTTTGTGGTTTGAAAAAAAATTGTTAATCAATAGAAGCTTGAATTTTAACTACAATGGCTGTTTCATCGATTACAGTACCTACGTTGTTCCAAACATCATTTGAACTTTTCAAGAGAATCCTCCTTTTGTTTCAAATATATTGTCTAGATTAGAATATCTCGTGTGCTTGTTACCCTCATTGAGATATCGAGAAGAACCTCTTGTTTCCTTTTAGAAGATCTGTATTTTTAAGGTCCTCCAAGTTTGAATTTCTCTAGTAAAAGTGTCAATTCATATTTTGCAGGTTGAAGAGATAATTTAAGCTTTGCAAAAACCAGAATGACATTTTCCATGAGAGATCTAGATCAGGCTCTTCAAGGAGCTGGCCAGAAATCGTAACCTTCTCTCACTTTTAATGTTTCCATTTAAAGTCGTCCTTGCCGTATTGCTTTTGATTCATCTGCACTTTATTTTTTCTAATTGGTACATACAGGGGACTTGAAATATGGCGCATTGAGAGCTTCAAACCTGTCGCTGTTCCAAAAGAGTCTCATGGTAAATTTTTCAGCGGGGATTCCTATATAGTCTTAAAGGTCGGTGGTCTTTCTTTTTTTCTTCTTTGGTTTGATGACATATAGTTCTTAATAGTCGCTAAAACCTTCTTATCTATCTATCTCATACCAGACCACAGCGTCAAGAAGCGGTTCCTTGCATCATGATATTCACTACTGGCTTGGTAAAGATTCCAGTCAGGTAACAGTCTCTTCACATTCGCTTTTTTTTGTGTGTGTGTGTGCATGTTGTTCAACGAATTAGAATCATGGTGATGTGTTGATGAAAACAGGATGAAGCAGGTTCTGTCGCCGTCATGACAGTTGAATTAGATTCAGCGTTAGGTGGGCGTGCTGTTCAGTACCGAGAAGTACAGGGTCACGAGACCGAGAAGTTCCTTTCCTACTTCAAACCTTGCATAATACCTCAAGAAGGTGGAGTTGCTTCTGGGTTCAACCACGTAAAGCCCGAGGAGCATCAGACGCGTCTGTATATCTGCAAAGGCAAACATGTCGTCCGCGTGAAAGAGGCAAGTCAATTAACATGTCATGAATTGTCTTTACTCTCAGCTGGTCCTTTATGTTTCATCTTGGTTTACATTCTTTTTTTCACTTACAGGTTACGTTTGCTCGATCGACTCTCAACCACGAAGATGTATTCATTCTTGATACAGAGTCTAAAATTTTTCAATTCAATGGTTCCAAATCGAGTATTCAAGAAAGAGCAAAAGCTCTTGAGGTTGTTCAGTACATTAAAGACACTTACCATGATGGAAAGTGCGAGATCGCAGCTGTCGGTAAGTGAACTAAAGTGTCAAAAACCATGGAGGCTAAGATTTTATACCAACCTTTTTGAGTTTAATGTGCTTCCCTTTCTTGTAGAGGATGGGAGAATGATGGCTGATGCTGAAGCTGGAGAGTTTTGGGGATTGTTTGGTGGGTTTGCTCCGCTTCCTAAGAAACCAGTTAATGATGACAGAACCGCTGAATCTGATGGGATCAAACTCTTCAGGTAAAACACCTTTGATCTTAACAGAAGTTGCCTCGTTACTGAGAAATTACTGCAACAGATGATTATGTTTTGACTTGAGACATGTTTGGTCTTTCAAGTGTTGAGAAGGGAAAGACAGAACCTGTAGAGGCTGGGTCTTTGACGAAAGAGCTTCTGGACACTAACAATTGTTATATTCTCGACTGTGGTCTCGAAATGTTCGTTTGGAAGGGAAGAAATACTTCAATCGACCAAAGAAAGAACGCAAGTGAAGCTGCAGAAGTACTTTTCTTCTCATGCACCAAAACAGTAGTCTTGTTTTCATGGGTTTTGTTCACTATCATATTTTCATTCTTCATTTTGGCAGGAGTTTTTCCGTTCGTCTGAGCTGGAAAAATCAAACCTGGTCAGTGTGATGGAAGGGTTTGAAACAGTGATGTTCCGATCTAAGTTTGATTCATGGCCGGCTTCAAGTACTACAGCTGAGCCCCAGCAAGGAAGAGGCAAAGTCGCAGGTTTAGTAGACTAATACCATCCACACTGATCATTCCTGAAAGTTATAGACTTTCAATTATGAGATACATACTTATTCTCTGTTTGTTCTTTTGCCAGCTCTTTTGCAACGGCAAGGAGTTAACGTTCAAGGCCTGGTTAAGACTTCTTCTTCTTCTTCTAAAGACGAACCGAAGCCATACATTGATGGCACAGGACATCTCCAGGTAGTGAATGACTATGTCTACGTTGATATCGGCATTGATGTATCCGAATAAGTGAGCATAACCAAAACATAGTCTTTTGATTGCTAACTATAAAATTTAGCAGGTCTGGCGAATCAATCATGAAGAAAAGATCCTTCTCGAAGCAGCAGAGCAATCAAAGTTCTATAGTGGAGATTGTTATATATTCCAGTACTCGTATCCCGGAGAAGACAGAGAGGAACATCTAGTAGGTACTTGGTTTGGGAAGCAAAGCGTCGAGGTAATTTCTTCACACAGATATATATTTAACACCTTACTCTCTATGTGTGCTCATTGATGATGATTTATATAGGAAGACAGAGCGTCTGCTATTTCCATGGCAAGCAAGATGGTGGAATCTATGAAGTTTATGGCGGCTCAGGTGCGTCTTTCTGTTGTTTCCTTTATAGATTCTAAGGTCAATTTACATTTTGGATATAACTTTATTAGTCTTCTTCCGTGCAGGCTCGCATTTACGAGGGAAAAGAACCAATTCAGTTTTTCGTGATCATGCAAAGCTTCATCACTTTTAAGGTCTAATATCTAAGTATTTTTCTTCAGGTTTTCTTTTGGTAGTTTTGAAGTAATCTTTATCATAATCTCAACAAAAAATTTATCCTCGCCTCAGGGTGGCCTAAGTGATGCTTTCAAAAAGTATATAGCAGAAAACGAAACCCCTGATACTACTTACGAACCAGAAGGTGTTGCACTGTTTCGGGTTCAAGGTTCTGGACCCGAGAACATGCAAGCCATACAGATAGAAGCGGTATGTGTACTTATAACCATGATCAAACAGCTTTCTTGTTCAACAGTTTATATTGGTAAGTCAAATAATTATCTGGTTCCAACAGGTTTCCACAGGATTAAATTCTTCACACTGTTATATATTACACGGTGATTCTACTGTTTTCACTTGGTGTGGCAATCTAACTTCCTCAGATGATCAAGAACTTATGGAGAGAATGTTGGATTTGATTAAGGTAATCTGTTACATGAGCGTTGTTTCTGCATTTTGGGTACTTACCTCTCAGATCTCAGTATCTCACATACTGGTTCTTGGCTTTTTTGTTTAATACAGCCAAATGAACACACTAAGGCACAAAAGGAAGGCTCAGAGTCTGAACAGTTTTGGGAAATATTAGGAGGAAAATCGGAATATCCGAGCCAAAAGATTAAAAAGGATGGAGAGAGTGATCCTCATCTCTTCTCTTGCACATTCTCAAACGGTAAAACCATTTAACAACATCAGTTCCCAGGATTTTGACTTCAACTTTTCTCAATCCAATACTTATTTATCTTATTTGATTGTTTTGGCCGGTTTGGTCTTGTGGTGATACTCTGCGGATGTTGCTATCTTACCAGAAGATCTGAAGGTAGAGCATGGTTTTCATTTTTAGTAGCCACATTTCTATTACGATCGGGTTCCAAACTGAGGCTCTTCTTTCTTTCTCCCGTATAGGTTACAGAGATCTTCAACTTCACTCAAGATGATTTAATGACTGAAGATATCTTCATACTTGATTGTCACACTGAGATCTTTGTCTGGGTGGGACAACAAGTCGACCCCAAGAAGAAACCACAAATTTTAGCCATTGGAGAGGTACTTAAAAATCCATTCAACTAGATTAACGTACAAGACTGCAAAATGTTCTTATAGATCCTCTGCTTCATTGTCTTCCTCAACAGAACTTCCTTAAGCATGATTTCCTCCTAGAGAATCTAGCAAGTGAAACACCGATATATATTGTAACTGAAGGAAACGAACCTCCATTTTTCACTCGGTTCTTCACCTGGGACTCTTCTAAATCTGCAGTAAGTGGCTTCTCTCTCTCTCTCTCCACACTTAAGAAAATTGCTCCTCTGAATCTAACTCGTACTAAGCGGTAAAAACACGTCTTGCAGATGCATGGAAACTCTTTCCAGAGAAAGCTTGCGATCCTGACAAATAAAGGAAAGCCGCTTCTTGATGTAAAAGCTTTACCTCATTTGGTTACATTTGTATAAGATCAATCTCTGGATTTCTGTCTTGATCTTGTGATCTTTTTTTTTTTGCTCAGAAACCTAAAAGGAGAGTCCCTGCGTACAGCAGCCGGTCCACCGTTCCAGACAAATCGCAGCCTCGTTCCAGAAGTATGACCTTTAGTCCAGACAGGGCCCGCGTGAGGGGACGGTCTCCAGCTTTTAATGCACTTGCAGCAAACTTTGAGAGCTTAAACACAAGAAACCTCTCAACTCCACCACCTATGGTTAGTCCAATGATTCGGAAGCTTTACCCGAAATCTGTTGGGCCAGACCTCTCGAAGATTGCTCCTAAATCTTCGGCTATAGCTGCCCGTACAGCGCTTTTCGAAAAATCTCCACCTACTTCTCAAGAAGCACCTACTAGCCCAGGTTCCTCTGAAGGTCTGCATTCACATTTGAACCCTAAACTAATAATAATTTGGTGAGTAAAACTGAGATCTCGAGCTTACCCTTTTTGATAATTTTGATGTATGAAGTTACAAACCAAGCAGAGACATCAGAGACGAAAGAGGAAGAAGCAATGAGCAGCATTCATGAAGATTCAAAAGAAGAAGAAGCTGAAGAAGATAGCAACCTTCCTACTTTCCCATATGAACGCCTTAAAACCGACTCAGAGGATCCTGCTCCAGATATCGACCTGGACCTCACTAAAAGAGAGGTCTGATTATTCTTGAAAACACTCAACACATATTAATAACACTCGTATATTAGGTTTGTGTTTAGTGAGGTCGGGCTTGGTTTTTGCAGGCATACATGACTTCATCAGATTTCAAGGAGAAATTTGAGATGACCAAGAATGAGTTCTATAAACTGCCTAAATGGAAACAAAACAAGCTTAAAATGGCTATTCAACTCTTCTGAACACTCTTCTTTCAAGAACTCAGTCTTCTATTTCTTCTTAACCCAAAAACCCGTAAGTTTTTCGCCTTTTCCTCTGGTTTGTTTTTCATTAGTTTGGTGCAATCTTACACCTACTCAATTGATAACTCAAGAGATTCTTGATCATGTTCTGATGCAATATATATCCATTGATAAACCGGTTTAGTATAGAGTCTATGTTGTTAATCTTTCTTCCTACTGTTGTTTTTGCAGTTCAGGAAACACAAAGAGGGCATCATACATTCATCTGCAACCTTTTGAGCTGCTTACAAATAATCAAATACATAAAATAAAATCGTATATTCTCTATATATATTTATAATCTAATGCATATTCAACTTTTCTAAAATGATGATACTTAGGATTTTTTATTCGTTTGTTTTATAATCTCACCTCTGGATGTGAGTTTCATTTTGTTTCCTGGCCTTGAATTTTTTCTCTGTTGCGTTATATTATTGAAGAACCAATGTAAATTATCATGTTATATATTCTATGGTCATCACTCGTTAGTAATCTTCACTAATCCATAGTTTTATTTCTTTTATCACGTGTCATTTGAAAGTTTGTGAGAGGTTAAAAAAAAAGAATAAAACATAACGCAGTCGTAAGAGAGAAACGGTTCAAACAAAAACGGCAACAAAGAAAAAAAAGAAAAAAAAAATTGCAGATACCTTTTTGGGCTTTTGCGTGAAGGAGCAGTGAAGAAGAAAAAAGTGAGTGAGAGAAGAAGAAGAGTAAAAACGACGATATATACGGCAAATTTCAGGATTTCGATCCTGTTTTTGGTTCTGATACTTTCAGTACTCTCCATGGCGACTGAACGTCCTCCTTTTGAGCTCGCCAAAGGCATCAATGGCCTTGATAAGATCATCCTCCGCGAGTCTCGCGGTCGCTCTGCTGAGGTAAATTTTCCCGCGACGTCGTGGTTCTGTGTCTTTGTAGTTTGATCTGAGATGTAGATCGATTTGATTGGAGATCGATTTTTTTTGTAGTATGATTGTGATTTGTGAATCTCTTAGATCCTTGGGTTTTTAGCTTTAGTGACTGAGTAGTTTATGCGTTTTTCTTGATGGAAGAATCTGATCTGTGTGTTTAGCTTACTGAATCTTCGATGAAGAATGTTTAAAATGTTTAGCGTAATCTATGAATCTATTGGTGTTTTCACAGAGGTGAATTGATTTTTGGCTAATTGATCATCAAATGAAGTGTGTGGTTCTCTGCAAATTTACTCATCTCTCCATATTGGTTTGTTTTGTTTTATTACGTTTTTCTTTTAATTTTAGTCATCTTGAACGAATGCAGATATACTTGTATGGCAGTCATGTGACGTCTTGGAAGAATGAGAACGGAGAGGAGTTACTTCACCTCAGTAGCAAGGTACTCCAGATGTGTACCATCTTCAGCTTGATTCATTATTGAGTTTCTTGTTGACGAAATAGGACATTTGGTTTGTTAGAAGTGAAATGGTCCCGAAAGAAGTTCAAATCGGATACTAGTCATTTATTGTTAGATGTATCTCATGATCTTTCTCTGGTTGATTGTGTCTCTGTAATGCAAAAGCGTATTCTTCTTTTTATCTATAATGATTGGCTCACGGAAGTTGATGAAAGATTTTGGCAAAATCTTTGCCTAAATTTCGTTATTTACATCGATCATTATGTAAAAGGAAAGGATCTTCACTTCTAGTAATTTGTCATACTAGAATAGTCTTTCTTTCCCGGTTATGTGTGTCTGACCTACAAATAATAGAGATCTGAAACCATGTGTTATTAATTGTGCAGGCCATTTTCAAGCCTCCAAAACCAATTCGTGGAGGGATTCCATTATGCTTTCCACAAGTATGTGCTTATATTTCTTCCTTCGTTTGTTCCATTTTACAGTTCATTATGCTCATGAAAGTCTGTTTTTGTATGTGCAGTTCAGTAACTTTGGTACACTCGAATCACATGGATTTGCTAGAAATAGGATCTGGGAAATTGAGGCTAGCCCACCTCCTTTGCCAACGAATTCTTGTTCTAACGCTTTCGTTGACCTGATCTTAAGGCCAACTGAAGACGATCTGAAAATCTGGCCTCACAAGTAAGCTTCTTCAAAACTCGCTTTTTTATATTTTCTCAGAACAGTATGCTCGTATTAAACTAAAAATATCTTACAGAGAAGAGCCGCAGATTTAGAGCATTACTAACTTTCATCTCGGTGTGTCCATTTCAGTTTTGAGTTTAGGCTTAGGGTAGCCTTGGGGACCGAAGGAGAATTGACTCTGACATCTCGTATCAGAAACACCAATTCTGATGGAAAGCCTTTTACATTCACATTTGCTTATCACACCTATTTCTCTGTCTCGGACATCAGGTAAATCTCATTGCATACATATATTTACGTTTTTTGGGGGAAGATTTAGAATATATATAGATATTTTGTAATATGCATTGACTTGGTTGTGTTCAGCGAAGTACGGGTTGAAGGATTGGAAACTCTGGATTATCTTGACAACTTGAAGAACAGAGAACGTTTTACTGAACAAGGCGATGCAATAACATTTGAATCTGAAGTAAGTTTTCTATTCCAATCTCTCCCTTTTTTCTGAAATATTTCTATTGTCATCATCATCCACTCAAAACAAAAATTGTTACTTGGTTAAAAAAATAGATTGACAAGATTTACCTAAGCACTCCAACAAAGATTGCTATCTTGGACCACGAGAAAAAGCGGACTTTTGTTATTCGCAAGGACGGGCTTGCTGATGCTGGTAAGACCCGAAACCCTGTCTTTTGTATTACAATCAGAATCTAATCTTATATTAGACTGAATCATTTGATAATTATCTTTCAGTGGTGTGGAATCCTTGGGATAAGAAATCAAAGACGATCTCAGACTTGGGAGATGAAGACTATAAGCATATGCTTTGTGTGGAAGCTGCAGCTATCGAGAGACCGATCACATTGAAACCGGGTGAAGAATGGAAAGGAAGACTCGAACTCTCTGCGGTTCCTTCTAGTTACTCCAGTGGACAGCTTGACCCCAAGAAAGTCCTTGAGTGAATCTTTCAAACTTCAAAAACATCATCTTTCTCTTCTCTTTAAGTGCAGGTAACTTCAATTTACTCTTCGCCTTTTAGATTCTTCTTGAGAACTTTTTTGTGTGTATTCAGTTATTCACATACAAATCTCTCGATTTTATTGGTAACAGATATTCTGTCATTTTTCTGTTTTTATTTTATCTCTTGTACATTATTTGAGATTTTTTTTTTTTTTTTTAATAATGATTATGTCAATACAGTAGTGTTAATATAGTTATATTTGTTTGTGCAGTACTACGCTACTACAAGTGAAGGGAGGGCTTGAAGATCATCGGATATACACTATTTAAAGAAACTGAAACCGAATAAAAGTGTTGCTTCTTAGTTCTCTTTTGTAACCAGAGACAATAACGATTTGTGGACCATGACAAGAGACTTGCACGGGAATATTTTTACTCGGTAAAATGTCGCTTAATTATATTTCATGATCAATTCGATTAGTATTTAGTAATAGTGTAATACTAATACTATAGGTTAACTAATCAGTGGTTGTGACGTTGGGAGATGTCTTAAATTAGATGTTAAGCGAACCAACCTGGCCTAGTCGTAGTCTTTTGTCTGGTCGAGTCCAAAGGTATTTCATATTTTAAACCTTTTTTTTGGCCAAATGGCCAATAATGTTTGCTAGAGGCAAAAGGTTTAGGGTGGGTTGTTCCTATTTGGTTTGAAATTTGAACTTATGAAATATAATGTTAATTATCCCATAAAAAGGATATGTCTACTGGATACATTTTTAGAAAAAAAGAAAGTAAAATACATTATATATCCATATTTTATCATTACTAACAATTAACAAACTACGAGACAAAATATATTATGCGTTTTTACATTAACAAAAGTAAAACATTACATAAAAATAATAGTAAAAGATACGTATTAAACATTGTATATTAAACTTGGCAAAAAGAAAAAAGAAAAAAGAAAAATTAACAAAGGAAGTGAATTCTGACGCAAAGACTAGTCCTTAAGATCTCGAAATCTGATCAGGATCTAAGAAACCATGATTTTTAGGATCTTACCTTGTTTAGGATATGGTGTATAATAGTTATAATTGATGTCTCTGTCCTGAGTTGATACATCCACTTTGTCTAAATGACAACAAATGAGCATTAACTTCAAGATTAGATTTTTAAAAAGTTTAATACAGTATTGTATGGTTACAAAAGTTAATGGTTTGATATGGACATCAATTATTGAAGTGCCATAATAATTGATAAGTAACTACTAGTTAACTACTAACTCGAGCATCAAGTACAAGATCAAAAGGACGATAATAGACCAACGTGGGATATTTACAGTTACATCTAACAAAGATACTGTTCTGCGAAAACGAAAATTCATTTTTAAAAACTGCGAAAAAAATAAAATATAAAATAAGGGCATTTTTTTGGATCCACACAAGATTACATCTGGCTCGAACATCAAGAGATTCCCTAACTTTTGCATTATATGTGTTTTGTCGTTAATGCTTTTCATTGGTTACACAGTCATATTCTGAATCGGATTCATTGTATGTGGGAGCTGAAGTTGTCCTTAGTTGGTTTATTGTAATTTACTATTCTAAAATAAGGAAACAATTTTAAACATTATACTCATATATATTTATATAATGTATCCAAATTGGGTTCATTTGTCTAAAGATCAAACTGGGATGAAACTAAGGTTTTGATTAGTAAAATTATGGAATAACATAAGATTACAAATAAACAAATCATAAAATTATTTATTTATTTGTTACTCGACGGGTTACTCGCTCAGATCTATGAAAATGCGAGTGAGGTAAATTAAAGTGCAGAAAAATAAATGAGACACGAAGTTTGTT
>OVAQ01000678.1:0-26406 GCA_900406345.1 Erysimum cheiri
TATATATATATATATATATATATATATATATATATTATCAACAAATTTCTTTATGAGATGTCAAAGATCACATGACCCAAATAACAAAAATTAAAGTGGACCAAATAACAACTTATTATGGTCCAATTAATTATAAAAACAAAATCCACAAAAGTATAATAGAATAAATAAAAAAACCCTTTTTAACAATTAATTAGACTTTTGCTTCTTTTTTTTCTCCTTCACAACTGCTTCTTTCTTTTTCTCATGTGGTTTATCATAAACATCACAAACACAATTTTATAGTTTTCTCAACTGTTTCTGTTTTTGTACTAAATAAAAATCAAAATAAACTTATGTTTTATTAGTAGTTAACACTTTTTATGATTGAAATTTTTTATATAAAATACTGGCCCCTATTTTTTATTTTGTTTCAAGCCCCCCAAATTTCAGGGCTGGCCCTGCATCTTATACTATATTTCTCTTTTCCTTTGTTATTATCTGTTTTTTTATTTTGGAATATTTTTGCCAAAAAAAAATTCTCCAATTCATCTGACACCCAACTGAAATACAAGAAACAAATTAACAAAATTACATGCCGTTTATTGTCATGTGAATGAACCCTAATGAGTCAAGGATATATGATACAACATGATGATTCATAAGCTTTCCACTTCAAAGCCAACTAGATTTTGCCTCATCCTAAAAATTTAAAAAATATATATTTTTGAAATTAATTATTTTTAAATAATATTTGAAAATTTGAATATAATATATAGTTTTCATATGTTTTAACGATACTTTAGTTGGTTTTTATTTTATTTTATTTTATTTTCTACGTGGAAGTCATATTTTGAGATGTGTTAATAGTTATATTTTGAAATAAACAATATTACAGTATTATCAAATTTTTAAACATCAAATAATTATTAAATTTTTTTTTTTTAATAAAACATCAACTATTGAAAAATGGAGGGGTATCAAATAACAGCTTAATAAAACCATAAACTAAAGAGGTTATTTATATGAAAACTTAAAAACCTCAATCCTAATTAAAATAAGAAAACTATTAAAATATAAAAAATAAAAATAAATGGTAATTATTCTAATTCTATGCTGCATCAATGGAAAAATAAGATTTTATGTTTTTTCGAGAAAACATAATTTTATGTTTTAAACGGGAAAATATAATTTTAAAATTTTGGCTAGAAAATTAAGATTTTCAAATTTAGACAGGAAAACAAAAGTTTATGTTTTTGTGGAAAGCATGATTTTTTTGGTGTTTACACTAGCAATTAAGAGTTTATGTTTTTAACGGAAAAACAAAATTTTGCGCTTTGGACAGAAAAACAACCATTGACATAAAACAAAAATTTAATGTTTTTCCTAAGAGAAAATAATTTGTTTTTTTGGCAAAAAAAAAATTATTACGTTTTTAACAAGAAAACATAATTTTACACTATTTTATTCCTTTGAATCTAAGAATTGTGTCTAAAGTTCAAATTTGATTAAAATCCCTTCACCGATGTTTCAACCGATCCGACCCCAATTAGTTTTCTAGTGGACTTTTATTAATGGGCTCTAACAACTTTGTTCAAAAACTGGGGTTCTCTCGGTTTATTTTGTGGGTTCAAATGTAGGTTTAAAATTTCGGTTTATCATGTGTTTACTACTCTAGATTTTGTGGAAACAAGGAGAAAGTTTGTTCCTTTAACAGTTTTTGGAAGCTCTTCTTTCGGCTCTTCAACTTTTTACGAAAACCTTGGGTCCTTAAACTTTCGTGGCAATGGCATGCCTCTGCTTGACTGCTGTAGGCAAGTAAGTAAACCATTTGCATGGGATAGACTTACGAGCAATAATGCAATCCAAAATCCTATATGCCGTTCAGTTTCCAGCAAAAACTAAAGTAATAATTATATAAATACGGAAAAAGAAGTTAAATCAAGTCATCAACCCAATCCGGAAAACTCAAACTCTCTGGGACTTGAACAGCATACAACCCACCCGTAGAAAACCAAAACAAACAAATCTCAATACTAAATGATTTTAAACATATATAATTCGTGTTTATACCCGAGTTTGGGAATAGTTATGACTTTGACGTACGTATTGAATTGAAACCGGTTTATCAAGATTCCATCAATTTACAATATTGAAAAAATAACACGGAAAATTCCGTTTCGGTTATGTATAAGCAAAAAGATTTTGACTATTTAAGGATTTTGCTTGTTTCAGATATTAATGAGCCAGGTTTGCATAACTATTCTAAATTATAAAGGCAGATGAATTAACGTCATACAGACATATGTACATATATGGTATTCTTTTTCGTAAGTTTTTTTTTTTTCGTTTTTGTTTCACGTTTGAATATATAAAAAAATAAATCTACAATCATCTTTCTCAAACTTCTTGACTAGTCAATACAAAAAAAAAAAAATATATATATATATATATATATATATGAAACATAAAGAATAACAAGTATCCAAAAACAAGCTACTCAATATAACAGGGACTTACACAAATTAAACTAGGGTGCATTTTGTTGTAGCCTATTAAACCCACACACGCATTTGGCCCAAGGTTATATATAGTTTCTGTATTCGCTCTCTCAAAATATGTGAAATCTTTCTTTGTTTTGTTAAGGTTTGTAGAAAAGTTGATAGCTTTATACCCCAAGAAAAGATGATGCGAGATCTTTCTTTGTTTTGTTTCTAAACAAAACTCCTTTCTTGGTCATTTTCATAGACTTTTGGGACTTTAGATGTTAAAAGTTTGCATTTTTTTGGGAGCAAATGCAAGATTGTCTGTTCTAAAACCAAAAGCTAGCTACGTTTTCTTTCCTCATACCAAAAACATTTTGAAATTCTTTGGTTCCAACAAAAAAGTTGTCAACTTTCTTTCTTTTTTATGCAAAACTCTATTCGCCTTCGTCATTTACAAACTTCTCTGGGTTCCGTTTCTCAGTTTGTTAAGTGCTAACTCCGTTCGCTGTTGTCTGGGTTCGATTTTTCAGTGTTTTGTCATGGAAGAAGCATCTTCATCAGATACTCTAGAAGCAGAGATCGTTGGAATCACATTCGGTCTAGCTACTCTCACCGTCAAATCGTAAGTTAGAAGAGTTATCCTCTCTGGAGTCTGGACTATCTCCCTTTTGTTTGGCATCTTAATCGATGAATGCGTTTTAGACGAGTGATTAAAAGTTGCATGTACGGCTTTGTTTAGTTGTATAACTTATAAGCTAGAATGTTCATCATGAGTTCCATGTTTAGTTTTATTATATAGAATTTTAGCCCAAATTATAAAGACAAAAACAGTATTGGGCTGTAGGCCCATATAAAAACGAAAACAACCCAGATAAAAATGAACAAAAACTGGTGCAAAAGAGTGTTAGCTGACCCGCCTTAATTTGTCTGTCTTTATACTTCATTCTTGCAGCGTACACATTCTGATTGATTCCTTTCACCTGAAAAGCAAGTTGATAGATTTTTCTTATGGGACCCTGGCTCAACATTTAGTTAGTTGTTTTTCTTCAACTAGTTGCATGTTAGTAAACGTGCTAAGCCATATCTAGAATACTTATTGTGCGTTTGTTCATCGAGTGTAACATTAATCAATGCTTTGTGAAGTAGTGATAATTGGCATTTTCGTGACACCATGGAACATTGAATACTTACCTGCATTTATGCCATTCTTGTTTTCAGGATCCGTCAAGAATTAAGCTCGTAGCAAACAACATGACCTGTTCAGGGGATATGTTAGGTTTCAATTCTGGAGGTTACAAGGCTTTAAGTCGATCCTTGAACATCAAGGCTCCGTTCACAGAAGCAACTCTGATTGTTAGTAGTCCCGTGCTCTAATGTCTAATACAAATTATTTTTTTAAGACTACATATACTGGCAGGTCAATACTAACAGGAGTTACTTCTTGTGCTTTTAGACACCAAGGAAATGTTTTGAGAAAGCGGCTGAGAAATGTCATAAAGATTCTCTATCAACAGTCGTTGGGTCTTGGTCTTGGGGAAAACGCGTGGATGTTGGTACCGGTTCACCGTTTGAGCTCCTATGGAACAAAAAAGAGGTAGACATTCTCACCAGAAATCATACCAATTGAGTGAGTTTGTCTCATAAAAGTTTGTTCTGTAATCTGATGTTCTTTATTGTCAACCTATTTGCAGACTGGTCTAGAAAATGATCCTGAAACCGATGTGTTCAGCTTTCTCCATCCCCGAAAAGTGCAGATGCATACGTTTCTTCTCCTTGTTTTGATGTTACAGAGGAAGAAATGGCTGAATGGGCTGAAGTGCCAGAAGCTTCGGATGGTTCCAGCTCCATGTCGGTGGTAAGGCAGTTGAAACTAAATTCCTTTCTTGAGTTTATTGAATGCTTCCGCTTGTTTACAAACTAACCCTGCATTTATGCCATTCTTGTCTTCAGGATCCGTCCAGAAATGAGCTTAAAGACGTTCTGAGGAAAGTGGTAGCGAAAACTAAGTCTAGGTCTGGCATGAACCCTGAAGCCGATCCTGACGAACCCCTTGATAACCCGCCCATCACGACCTCGCCCATCATGAATCCTGTTCCAAACCATGACCCTACCAGAATTCCCATTTATCTGGATTATGAAAATGCGATTAATACCCTCTGGTGTTAATCTTGCAGACCTCCTACGCCTGTTTGAGGAAGGCTTAGCAGCTTTGGAAATTTACAAGCCTTTTACCCTCTACATCATTGTGGCTTCACCAGAACAGTGCAGAGTTACCAAGAAACGCTACTAGGAGTTTCTTGCTCTTCAGAATCAGGATGATAGGCTTCGCTTTCATGCTGTCTGCTGTTGACACTGTCTTCTTGGTTGCTCAAGACGTAGGATACCGCCATTATGTGAACGATCTGACAGAGCCTGGGATTACCGTCTTATTAGGAAGGCCGAATCCCAAAGCCCACAACCTCTTCGCCAACAATACGACAGTTGATATGGGTCATTTGTACGCGGGTGTAGCCAATTGGCACACTCTCTGGTTACCGAAGAAGCTTCCTAAAGCGGCGCAAAGGGAATCCCAAAGGAGAGCTGCTCAAAGGTTGTCCCAGAATCTCAACATTTGTGTCTTAGGTTTTTCTGTGTTGATGATCTATCTTCGATCTCGATCTCGATAGGAATCAAATTTTCATTTTAATTGGTTGTTTTTTTCTGACAGATCTACCCCTTTTGACACCGTTGATCAACACATGGATACCTAAAATGTCTTTTGCTCTGCTTCACATCCAGAGATTTTGGTATGCTTGTGTTGTGTCACAGCAAGAAGACAATTTAAACAAAAAGCAGTCGAAATGTTTGAACATCTCTTTATGGCAATTCTCTGCAACACCCTTATCACAAGATCCAATCGATTAAAGCTTCAAAACCATTTCAATAACTATACAATTTAAAAGTAGTATTCTAAAACTACCTGACTTATGTTTTTACATCAGAGTCAAAACCACATTTTCCATTTGTGCACTCTCTCTATTCTGCTACAAAGAATTTCAACTTCTTCAAACAATCTCTCTCTGCTCTGAATTGAAACGGAAACAATCTTTTATTTTGATGCATTGATATAACTCCCAACTCATTTCCAATTCATCTATCCTATCTCCGGATCCCGAAAACTTCTGATCTGCTCCTGAAAAGTAAGTCCATCGATAGCCCGAGCGCTGGAGGAGGTTTTAGTCCCCATATGTACTTTCTAGAAGAAGCCCCACGAGCTCCGTCTTTTTTTGAAATCTTTCTCATTGATGACCCTTCCCCGGACTTGAATGATCTCGATAACTTCAAAGAAGTCTCAGTCTTTGCTCCAAATACTGAGCTTTTCGTTGAATGATCTTCCAATGGATGCCCAACTGCACCGTCTTGGTGAGGAGGCGGGAACTTCTCGCTCTTGCTCTTTCCATTTGTTTGTGACATCGCTCTCCATCTCTGTGAACACACATTAGCAAGGGGAAACATCACAGTATGAAAATACCTGGGAAAGGGTTATATACGCAATCTTAATTATTCTTTTACAGAATCTTCCGCAGATTCTCATTGAAACGAAAAATTGCCATGCTTAACACTTGCTATGTATAGTTGATCTAAAACCTTATGTATCATCAGTTACTTGATGCAAGCAATGTGATTAAAACTAGTGAATGCATTAATAGGAATAATATAAATGCTTGTATGAAGACTGTGTTTATGTGCGTGTCCATTACTATGAGTGGGATAAGATGAGGATTTTCTCACATCTAAGTTTGATTGACTCTCGGCATTAGCTTCCGGGGCTGGAATAGCTCGCCCAGTGCGATCCCCACGAAACCTTATTCTTCTGGCTCCATCAATACCACTAGATTTTGCAGCAAGACCCTTTTTCCTATAAGTACAACAAATGTAACAAGAGAAGAGATCAATTACAAATCAATCTAATCAATAGCATGAGCATCCAGAAAACGCATAGGTAAAAGTAAGTACCTAACAAATCAATCTAATCAATAACATGAGCATCCAGAAAACGCATAGGTAAAAGTAAGTACCTTCTTGCCTCTTCGTCCCTCAGTTTTACATTCAGTTCTTTGGAGGGTGGATACTTTGGTAAACTTGATGGATCACAGGCTAACGGTTCAGTAGTAAAGAACTGCACATGCAAACCAATAATATAACATTTTGTTTGATCAGGAAGTGCTTTTGCTTGCATAAAATTTATCACAAAGTAACCAAATTTTTTATCTTCCAACCAAAAATAATGAAAGATCACAAATTTGAAGTTTTATAAGATTAGAGGGCAAGGATAACTCACTTCACTACTTAAGGCCGAGGTAGTAGTTCCTCGATCATCAGGGTCTATAGCGAGAAGTGTCTCGACTAGATGCACAGAGGAAGGAGTGAAACCATTAAAGGCTTCAGCCACACAACGTTTGTATGGATGCTGCGGCTTAAAAAGAGTTGCGTTTGGCAATTTGTACTTCTTCCAGTACGAATCCGAAGGGGAGCCACATAATTTAAATATCTTATGAAGTTGTTCGACCTACAAAAAAACAAATTAGGTGGTTGGAAAAAACGGTAAACAACAATCTTATTAATTGTCGGTTGTACATTCATTTGTGGTCCAAGATCAGACTGTTGGTTTTCAAAGATAAATCAATTCACCAAGAAGTATTCATTGCTCTCTATAATGCAAGTCAAATAAGAGGGCCGACACATTTGTATCTAAAAGAAACTAAAAAGTTCCTAAGCATACTAACTAAAACAAGATAAACATGGTTTTCTTTACCTCGGTTCTTCCCGGCATAACGGGTTTGCCAGCAAGTAACTCTGCCATAATACAACCGGCACTCCAAAGATCAACACCAGTTCCATAATTAGTAGCTCCAAGAAGAAGCTCAGGAGGACGGTACCAAAGCGTGACAACACGACTAGTCATTGTTTGCTTTTGCTTCGGGTCAAAAAATGTAGCCAACCCGAAATCAGCAATCTTCAGTATTCCATCATTATCTATAAGAAGATTAGAACCTTTAATATCTCGATGTAAGACCCCTCGACTATGACAATGCTCCAACCCTGATAGTAGCTGCTGCATAAAGCATTTGACCTGTAGATAAAAACTCCATTAAGAATGATCTAGATATAATTATGAAATGCAAGTAGATCAAACTTTCCATACTTGTCTGTTTCTTAATCCTCAATTTAAACATTAAGTAAAAATATCAAATATGCAGAGATAATAAAGGAACCTAAATCTAATGAATGACAATTCATAAAGGACGTTGAAAATTCACCAAAGTCAGAAACAGACTGCAAAAAAGGGTCCACCGACAAATAATTCTAGCATCACCAAAAGCACACTAGAAACAAAACCAATCAGACGATAACATATGTGACCAAAAATGTACCCTAAAAAAAAAAAAAAACATAAAAATCAAAGTGATTGATTCTTGAAACCAAAACCTGAAAAACATTAAAATCTAACACTTGCCACTTATATTTAGAAACTTATCTACAACATTGCAACATTAATCTTCTTCTATTGATCAAATCCATTGTCTTTAGTAACACGTTGATCATACCTGAGGAAGATCAAACTTGAGACCTTGAGTAGCTGCAAGACCAGAGAGATCATGCTCCATATACTCGAAAACGAGGTAGAGACTACACGAAACACGCGAAGTAACCAAACCTTCGAGCTTAATAACATTAGGATGATTAAGCCGTCGCAACACAAGAATCTCTCTAGCCATGAATTTAACACTCTCTGATTCCAAATTATCAAACCTAACTTTCTTCAAAGCTACAATTTTCCCAGTCAATAGATCTTTCGCCTTGTACACATTGCTATAAGTTCCTTGTCCAATCTAAAAACCAAAAGATTACTTCATTAATTAAACAAAAATTAAACTAATCAAAACCAAAAAAAAACTTTCTAATTATACCAAAAGTTCATCATTATACTTAATTAAATGATGATTAGTGTTTTGATTAGTAGTACTTAAATTAAAATTTGGATTTGTGATATTTTGTTACCTTCTCGAGCTTCTCGTATGTGGTGGCTCGCCGAGGAGTTATGTCTTTGATCGAATCACCACAAGCAGCAATTAGCCACGGCGGCCATCCTTCCGGCGTACGGAGGTTCATTCCGGGCCGACGAGAGGAGCCAGCAGAGAAATCGCCAGTGTGCCATGTCCTCGCCGCCTGAATCTGAATCAAACCTAAATCCTTCTTCTTCTTCTTCTCTCCGATTTCTCCTACCTCCGGTACAGATACTGCGGCGGTAGTGGTTGAAGAAGAAGAAGAAGGCAAATCCTCCGTCTTTCGAAGCTCTCCCGGAGGAGGAGCTTCATCGGAATGATTCTTCCGTTTGTCTCCGGTGGATTTCTTGCAACAAAAGCATCCCATTCGGCTGATGATTTTGAATCTCAGAAGAAGAAGCTTATCATTATCGCCGAGAGAGGATTTTTTTTTTTTTGGTTTTGATTCCTTTGAACGTTAAACCACTAATTGATGACTCACTCACAGCTTTTTTTTTTTGTTTTTTTCTTGAGAGAGTGAGAAGAATCGTAATTCGCACAAAACGACAGCGTTTTTGTAGTCAGTCGAGTCTTTCGCACGTTGGAGTGAAAAAAGGCGGTTTTCCGTTAATATTTAACGGGCGGTTTCACGTTAAGATTTTCTTTCTTTCTCACTTAAAAAAGTGTTGTGAAGAATTTTTGTATTAGAAAGGTCTGAAGAAATGTGGTTAAAGTTTTAAAAAAGGCTTTCAAAAATAAAATTGAAGCCCAAAAGTTATTCTACTTTTTTTTGGTTCAAATATATTTGACTTTGTAGTTTCTTTATACTTTAATGTCATTTAATATAATTAAATCTCACTAGAGACACATTTGTCAACGAAAAAATTAATTTTAAAATTCAATATTGCTAGAATAAGAAAAGGAGGTGAAGTGATCTTCGTCTAGTGGCAAATCCACAGAAGACAAACACTATCACACCAGAGATCGAATCTCCGACCTTATAATTTGTAGGAATTAGACTAATGGGCCGGCCAGTTGTGGTCCAAATGTTGACAAAAANTAATAATGTTGCATTCTGCTAATACTGTAATACTATCTATTAGTATAGTAACAGTTCAGTTTAAACTTTGTTTTTTTATTTGGAGATTAAAAAAAATTACATTCTGTGTTGGCTTCTGTTAAAATATGTCCACTTATCATATATTCCCTCCGTTTTTTAATAAGTATTGTTTTAGAATTTTTTTTTCTTTGAATTAGATGTTGTTTTCAATTTTTTTATGCAAAATTTCTTACTTTTTAATGTTTTATGACGTCATAAAATATTAAAAAGTAATAAATTTTGCATAGAAATTTGAAAACGACATCTAATTCAAAAAAAAAAAAATTCTAAAACGACATTTATAAAAAAACGGGGGGAGCAGTATTCATTAAAGAAGAAAAAATCAAATGAGCAAAAATAGGCTAACTTTATTCGACTTTCAAAATAGCATAAGACTTCTTTTTACATTTTTTATCTCATTAATTCATCTAAGTATTTATTCCTTCGAAGAACACAAAAGTATTTTGAAACAGAGCATTGTACTGTAGTTTCGGTATGTATCCCAAAAACAAAACACATTGATTTGGTAATTGGTACTATCAATCAATTTAGTCCTATAAAATTTGATAGAATATACAAACAACAAGGACAATTTATTGTAAGAATGACACGTGGAAATAAACCAATCCACAATTGAATGTAGTAGATAAGATAGATATGAACTAGTGTTACTCTGTATTCTCTAACCTAAAAGCCTATAGATTCCTTCCTCATTGCTGCATAGTGCATACCCCACTTCACTTATTATTACCAACAATAATACTCTTTTTTTTTTTTTTTTTTTTTTTTTTTTTTTTTTTTTTTTTTTTTTTTCCATTGATAATAATATTTTTATTATATTCTAGGATTTATTTACAAAAAAAAAAAAACAGTAAAAGCAGCTTCACAATCATATACGCGGTCCACACTATCTATATCATCAAGTGATGTTCCACAAAATTTAGATTTATGCAATCAAAAGTCATATAACTTTTTTGACGGTGGAACAACATGTTGAAATTTAAATTCAAAGTCATCAAAGAGCCAAAAAAAATTAAAAGTAAGAAACCCAAAGACCACGACGACGACAAAAAAATGCTTATGCACGTTTTGTCGAGGAATAAATTTTCTGGAGTTCTTTAAAGACTGATTTTAAATTACGTCAGGGTAAACTCGAAGTAAAAAGAGGAAAAAAATTGTATAGTCAACCTTGGAATTTTGGGTAGTTGAGTATTAAACCAAAATAGACGTTTGGCTTTCTTCTTCACTAAATGAAATGTCTTTAATGGTTCAACCTCTCACTCTCACTCTTTGCATTTGATAGATTCACATTTGGTTTTAGTTTAACAAACCAAAGAGACTAGAGGTGTTGAGTTCTGAATTTTAGTTGAGATTTAGTTTGGTATTGGTTCAATTTTTCCAAGAACTTTTCGGTTTTTTTATTTATTTTGAATTCTATGGATAATTTGGTTTCAATATGAATTTTCTTTCATCTAAAGAAGTTATATTTCAATCAGTTAGGATTTGGTAAAGATGTCTAAAAAAAAAAAAAAAGTGAACCAATTTTAACCATCTTGGTATATGGTTCAATTTAGTTTATCTGGATTGTACATACCAATAGATAATCATGGGCTCTCTATATCACGAAAGCAACATAAACCTAACAATTCTGTAAACTGAAAGATATTGAAGAATCATCATAAATAAACTGACAGTCTGACTCACTCCATGCTCAATGATCTACTAGATAAGATCTCCTTTATAGATAAACTTATAGCATTGCATTTAATAATTTGTTTAAAGCAGTTTCACTCTTATCAGTAGGCAAGAGCAGAGACTCAGCACATAAAGAGTTATAAACCAAAATATCATATCTAGCGCCAATGAGGCTTGTGTTGATCGATCCTACCCAGAACAGAGCTTTTCCAGAGCCAGATTCTCATCACCACCACTTGATTCTATAGCACTCCTAACCTGAGCTTCTCCAAAACCCATCTCCACGAGTTTCTTAACCTGCGGATAAATCAATCCAATACCAAATCTTTAATACAAAAAACCAGACGCTGCATTTCGTCATTAACCTTTTAAATCCATATCAACAACTCACTTTATCCTCTAGAGAAGAGTTCTTGGCGAAAGTTTCGGTCCAGTAACGAGCTGTTGATACAAACACTTGATAGTTCTTCATGTACTGTAAACATCAGAGATAATGGATTGCTTCAGAGTGACCAAGAAAAGTGGCGAAAAACCGAAGATAGTTAAAAGAGAACCTGTTCGGCTACAACAGCATCTTGAGGGTCTTTGGGCTCTGGTGCAGAGAGTAATGCCTGGACTGAAACAAGAGCTGTCTTCAAAGTAAGAGCTGGACTCCACTGGTCTTTCAAGATATCCAAACATATTGCCCCACTTTGGCTACTTATATTCGGGTGCCTTTGGTTTTAATTAACATGAATCAACAAAGATAGACTCTTAATTAGCACCCCAAATTTGTAATGGTAAAATATATGTAAAGAGAAAGTTAAATGAGAAACTTAAGAAACAGTATCACCTAAACTTAAACTTCTAAACCACAGATAGGAGGAGATTATCAAACAAACACCCCAAGCAAACAAATATGATACTACCATAACAATGATTCAAACTCCATAATAGATGCAGAACAAGTTTATTATGTTCTTACCAAACTTTGGTTGAAAACTGCATCTTTGGAGGCTCAAATGGATACCCTTCTGCAATTGAACAAACGACTGATTATGAGTTTAACACACTCAAATCACAAACCCTAAAAATATGAACTTTAATTATACCCATTCACCAGCAATCATGTAAGAGACAATCGAGAACAATTTTCACTTCCCCGGACATGTAAATTTCAATCAGCACTAATCAATCGAAGCGAGAATCAAGTTAAAGCCCCTAACTTTCACTTGTGGGTCTTCAAATTACACAATCAAAGACGTTAAAAAGTAGACGAATTAGGGGATTGGACCTGGAATTGTGATATCGATCTGGAAAGTACCGCCTTCGTAAGGAGTACCAATTGGACCAGGAATGGTTCCGGTGAGTCGGGTGATATTATCGGATTTTGGGCCGACCCGAATACCCGAAGCATCTTTGTCTTTCTCGCAATCTTGAAGCTCTTTCTGGACTCGACTGAAATCTATCATCTTTTCGAAGATACAGATTGATGAAATATCCCAACAAAAAAAAGAGAAACCCTAGAAGAAAGATTGATTTGGTGAAATCAGTGGAGCTTCTTTTCTTGCATCTTAAGGGAGTTATCCAACAGCCACTTTCTTCTTTCTTTTTCCTTTTTTTTTGTATTTTTCTCTGTTTTCACGTTTTTTTTTTATTTTATCTTTAAAATATTCAATTGAGGGAAATTAAAGTGAAAACCGAAATAAACCAAATTTAAATTCAATTTTGATTGTGATTATCGGTTGAATCTGCCATGGTTAGGATGTGTGTTTTTTTTTTACCTAGGCTATAACATACCGTCGATCCATTAGCTTAATTAATTTGATTTCGGAAAAGTTAGTACTGATTTTTGGTGGATTTCTAAATGCCATTTAAATTTAAATTTTGATTGTGGTTATCGGTTGAATCTACCATGATTAGGGTGTGTTATTTTTTTATCAATTAGGTTATACTAATAAACTGACGATCCATTAGCCTAATTAATTAGATTCCGGATAAGATAGAACTTGTTTTTGGTGGACTTATGAATGCCATTAAATTACTATCGTTTTCCAATGCCTTGAAATTTGAATGGTTAATGGAGTAGTTTTTTTTTTATTTTTCTTGAGTTTTTAGATTTAAGTTTTTGTTTTTTGGATTTTAGTTTAAGTTTTAGGATTTTGTTTTTTTTGGAAAAACTGCAAGATATATAGATTTTTGAATTTTTCAAATAAAATAGAAAACATAAGGCAAAAATTAGTACAAATAATATACTGTTTTACATTGCAAAATACTAGTATAAGACTAGTATACAGTAATTAGAGGATTCAATGGATTGGATTTGTACGAAACACTTGAGTGTTGTCAATGTGACTTTATCCCTCAAGTTATTAGGACCTTTGAATGATCAGGCTAAATACTCTTACAGTCCAAAAAACCAAACACTAAACTAATCAATAACGCTAAATAATTCGTCTAAACTTAAACTATCATACACGTGATACTACAATATTTGTCTAAACTAAAGTACACATGACGCTATAATATTTTTCTAAACCTTAAAGATGATAATTAATCCAAACAACCTATCATCATACCATTGATGTCATGATACCAACATCATCATATTTATCATATCATTAGTGTTTGGGTTAATTTTTTTTTTTGTAAAAAAATAACGGTTGAACTAAAAGATCTTTCGAAGAGATGTTTGGGTTAAAATTGTCACCAAAGATCAAGTGAACCATTTTGTTTTATGTGCAATTTAATTTCGACGAATCGGACAAATCACTTAACATCATCATATATAAATTTTTTATTATTATTTTTTTTTTTATCATATATAAATTAGTTAAAGTAGATCTATACGCCACATCCTAGTTTTAATTCTTAATCTTTTCAATCAATTTTTAGAGATGTTTGAACCCTGTTTTAAATGAACAGTCGGATGACTCCAATTTATTTTTATATGCAATCTAAGATAATCGGATTCTAATTTAAATTTCTCAAAACCATATTTACACTCTAAAACACAAAACAAAGTTAACGAGTAAAGAGCTTAATTAAGTAATACTCTGAAAGGTGACATACGCGCTTACTCTGCACGGTGGACTAATTTACCACTCTACCTATTTTACCCCTGACGCTGAACCCTCACACGCATACAAAGTCAAGGGTAAACATGGTATTTACATAGAAGCCGACAACAAAAAGAAGATGACCGTTTGATAGATCCGCAAATCTGAAGCGTTTCGAATCATTTAATCTCCAAATTAATTACAAAATCTTAAAAACTTCAACTTTATTTTTCCACTTCCAACGCTTGAATCCGATTCTCATGCGATCGAATTCGAAAAAACTCCACTTGCATTATTCCATAGCAAATTCCAAAAAAAACCCACTAGAAGAAGAACCCTAGAAGAAACAGAGACTATGGCGAATGGTGTGGCTATGGAAGAAGATATTAGTGAATCTGTGACGTTAATGGTGGATTCCGTGGCTTCTTCTCCGATGACTCCGAAGAAGGTTGTGTTTAAAGAAGATGAAGCTCATCATCCTTATGCGTTTCATGTTTCTGGTCCGAGAAATGTAGCTTCTCCTAATTGGAGAGATCTCATCAACTCTAGTTGGTACAACTTTTATTGCTCTCTTTTTCTTTTTTTTCCTTAATGAAGTTAGTTTCTAATTTTGGTTTGTTTAAATCTTAAGTTTCTGAGAAATTAAAGCAAAACCCTTAGTTTATTCTTTGGATCTAAAAATTGATTTTTTTGTTTCAGCTTAATCTGTTGTTTAGTCGTTTTTGTCTTGATTACTGAGATCTTGTGCTTTAGTTAACCTTTTATTATGGTGTCTGAATCTAATCATGTAATGTGATAGGTTTTAGATTTCAGGTATGACTAAAGCGTCTAATTTTAATGGTGGATTCTAAAGAGTCTTACAATGCTTAATTTTTCATAGTATTGTGCTTAACCTAATATGGTGTCTGCAGACTGCAGCTAATCATGTAATGTGAGAGGTTCTAGTCTGCTTTCTTTAATGATTTATGTGAATGAATTTCCTTTTTTTGGTCTGCAAGTATTTATTTTTGAAGAATTTGTTTAGTATGAAGAGCTAATGTCTTAGCAAGTGTTAACCTTTTGCTTGGTTTTTCTGTATATGTAGGAAGGATCCTAACTACAAGAGAACAGTAATGGCATGCTTTATACAAGCAGCTTACTTACTTGAACTCGACAGACAAGAGAATCGAAATGAGCAAAACGCTCTTGCTCCGAAATGGTGGATTCCATTTAAGTACAAGTTATCGAAAACGCTGATTGACGAGAGAGATGGATCAATATTTGGCGCTGTCCTTGAATGGGACAGAGCAGCTGCAATGGCAGATTTGGTGGTCATTAGACCCAGTGGGGCACCAAAAGCAGTATTGGCGCTGCGAGGAACGATACTTAAGAGTCTTACAATGAGACGTGACATCGAAGATGATCTCCGGTTTTTAGCTTGGGAGAGCCTTAAAGGTTCTGTGAGGTTTAATGTCGCTTTGGAGGCGTTGCATTCGGTAGCAAAGAGATATGGAAGCAGTAATGTTTGTATAGTGGGTCATTCGTTAGGAGCTGGTTTTGCGTTACAAGTTGGTAAAGCTTTGGCTAAAGAAGGGCTATTTGTGGATGCTCATTTGTTCAATCCACCTTCTATATCTCTCGCTATGAGCTTAAGAAACATCGGTGAAAAGGCTGGTATTGCTTGGAAAAGACTCATGTCAATGCTTCCTCCCAAAAACGAGCCTCTGATACCGAATAGTAATGAAGGACAGGTTTCTCCTGGCAATGTTTCTTCAGGGTTCAGGAACTGGGTACCAAATTTCTATGGGTCGACGAATCAGAAATCTTCTGTGGATTTGAGAAAATGGGTGCCTCATTTATATGTGAATGATAGCGACTATATCTGCTGTCACTACACTGACCAAGATGGAGTAACTGAGAAGACAGAAGTGAACAACAAGAAGGAGAACAATAGTCCTGTTGTAAACTCTAATTTTCAGGCAGCAGCAAAGCTTTTCGTGATGTCGAAAGGGAAACAGAAGTTTCACGAGGCGCACGGGCTAGAACAATGGTGGTCGGATAATCTAGAGCTTCAATCAGCTATTCACAGTAGCAGATTGATCAGTCAGCAACTCAAGTCATTATATAGTATCAAGTAAACATCACAATGGTTTCACCAGTTTTTTTTAATTCAGCATCATATTTGTTCAATAAACACATTTGTTCTCTCTCTCTCTCATGGTTTGAACACTTTCCAGGGAATGTAACAACATAAATGTAAGAAAGATCAGTTGTTATTGGTCTGCAACATTTTGTAGAGTAAAATAGAAGATATTTTTATAACATTCAGAGTCTGAGACGCTCTGTCACACCAAATAAGAATCTTGAACCCATGAGAATGTTGTGTTGTGTTGTGTAGACACACTTGTAAAAGTAAGAATAAAAAGAGCAAAAGTACTAAAAACGATTTTAAATTCTCATTAAGAATCTTTGAACACATAAGAATGTTGTGTTGTGTCCCCACCATTGAAGCATTATTAAGAGTAAATCATATCACAAAACAGTCGTTAGAGAGGAACCAACGGGAACAAATCCATGTGCATATTTCAGGTAGGTGATTTTACTTAATAGATTGTGCCAAAGAACTTAACGGCTGTCACAATCATATGGGGCCACAAATAAACAAGTTGAGAGTTTTGTGAGAAAAAGGTGTATGTATAAACAAAACAAATGCCATGTGCTTTCGACCAACATTATCACAGGACATTACATACCATCACAATCCAACTCAAATTATACAACAAAAACAGTTTTCAGATTCCAGACATTGAAGTGTTATTACACTGTTCCTAAATTTGGATAAAATAAAGTTTAGAGGACTAGAAAAAAAGTTGAAGGATCAAATCAGACTCTGATATGATTAGCTCACCAAGCGAATATTAAAAAGAGGATTATTACAAACTCTACAGAAATATTATTTTTGTCTACAGACTAATCAGCAATTACTCTCCCTAACTTCAATCAGCCAAGCCTTATGAACAATCAAATCATCAAACAACATATCGAGAAAACGAAAAAAAAAGAAGAAATCGCCGCCGTGAAAACATATGTTTCTTACATACAGGGTTAATAAAGTATCCGCTGTAGTCTCCTATGGCCTTGTAAAGACACCCCAAACCTTACTCCGGGCAAGATGCTCCGCCAATTTCTTAGCTCCTTCGATATCCATCTCCACAAGCTTTTGCAAATGCAAGCAAGCACCAGCAGCAACGACTTGTTTCCTGCATTTCTTAGAAGTTACAAGCAGTTCCAACGCAGAGACTGTGCATCGCTTATCCAATTTCTTAATCTTCGGGTCCAAGAGCTGAACAAGGCTGACTACACCCTTCTCACTCTTCTTGAAAATCTTTCTATTACTAGTGCACACCAAAAGCGTTGATATAGCTTTAGAAGCTGCTTCTTTCTCTTCAATGGCTTTACCATCCAACATATCAATCAATGGACCAATGCATCCACTCTCACCCATTTCTTTTCGGCTTTTCGAGCTAAAACCTAGCGACGAAACAGCTTCCGCCGCTGCGATTCTCACGCCTAGAACCCCACAGCTCAACACTGGAACCAAACGAGGAATAAATCCTTCGGAGATAACAACTTCTCTCACAATAGGACACAAAGCTAAGTTCTTTAGAAGCACAACTCCAACCTCGAGACTCTTAACATTTGAAACAGAATCCCAGAAACTCTTTAAACACTGAATCCCTCCTTCTCTAACAACAGATATCATCAAATCCTCATCCCCACTTGTTAAATTAGCCAAACATCCTACAGCATTCTCTTGAGCCAGAGACGTACCTGAAGAAACCATAGAAATAAGAACGAAAATCGCGTTTTCCTCTACGAAATTCTCTTTAGTCTCTACAAATGAAGCTAAGTTCCTCAACACACCAGCAGCAAAAGCCTGAGAACCAGGACTCCCAGCTTGACATATCTCCAATAGAGAAGAGATTCCACCTCTACAACCAATAGCTCTAGCATTCTCCTTAGACAAACTTAAAGCTTGTAAAGCAATACAAGCTTTCTCTTTAGCAAAACCACTCCCTGATTCCAATACACGAAGGAGATGATTCAAGAGAGACAAGCCTTCAGCTATTAACACATGTTTGCTACTCTCAACCATAGAGATTCTAGAAATCACAGCTACAGTCTTCTCCTTCATCACTAAAGAACACGAATCAAGCAAACGAACCAGAACAGGAACAACTCCTTGAGCTACACAGATCATAACGTTTTTATCATCTTCCTGAAGTAATTCAATCAACGAATCAATAGCTGAATTCTTAGATTCAGCTCCACCGATCTGTAATCTAATAACTAGATTCCTCGCTTCTAATCGAACAGCTTCCTTCTTAGACGAAATCGAAAATCCAGAAACGACGATGTTACCGTTATCCTGAAGAAGTCCACTTCTAATCAAAACCTCAGCATCTTTAACATGTCGATCGAGTCTCGCCATGACTGAGTCAACCTCACTCTGAGTCTTGAGCTTACCTTCAGCCAAATCCGGTCCTTCACACCTCTCCGCAACGGAAACGGCGTCGTTTAGCGTCTCACGAACTGAAATCAGAAGATCTAGAGCGAGTTTGTTTGAAGAAGAGCCAGCGAAATCGGAGAAATCGGAGAGCTGAGTTTTGAGATCGGCGAGTTTGGCGCGAATTGAAGTCCATTTACACTTGAAGCGAAGAAGCTTGGGGATACAGTCAAGGAGAGAGGTGATAACCTCCGTTAAACTCTGGTCTCCTCCGTCGTCGGAATTAGGTACCTTCATCGGAATTAGGGTTTGACTGAGAGAGGAGAGAGAGAAAGTGTAGAGAGAGGTGTGAATTAATGGGAAGTGTGAATGCAGCTTTGCGCCAGTTGGGGAAATGCGAAATACAGGGAGGGAAATGAGAGTTCACGCGCTTTAAAGCGCGTGAGTTTCAGTGATTTATTACTTAACTTCGTCAACCCCAATGATCAGAATCTCATGCATGTTACGTGGACAAACCAATATCGATATTTTTTTTAGTATTTACTAAAAAAGTTACTTTCATTTGGGCTTTTTTTGGGGTCTAATATTTGGACTTTTACCAGAGATATTATATAATATGGTTGATTTTGATGTACGACTCTTTTTCATTTTTCTTTTGCGCGTTTAGTGTTGTATATTGTCGAATTTATATGAAAGTTTTATGCAATGACGAGTAATTTGCTTAGCAATTAAGAGTCTAGATGATTTCAACCAAGTGATAGTATTAGTTTAATGGAATATTGTTATTTGGGCTTAATTATAGCATCGATCAAATTTTATCAGACGTTTATAAGCTTTTCAGTATTTCAAAGGATAGAATAAACTGTCTTCACTTTTTGACATGTAGAAGATAAATTTTGTAAAAGTATAAGAACATATCTTAATAAATTAATGCAGAGTCAAAAAGCTAAATATATTAAGGGTTGGTATGAGTTAACCAATGACTAAACCCGGCTTCGTTATATTTTAAAATTATGTGCATGCAACTTGGAGTATTTTATAATCTGAAGTCGCTCCTAACATTCCAATTATACATGTGTTACTTTCGATACATTACTATAAAGAGAAAAAATGACAACTAATTAAAACATGGAGTAATTATTTTTGAACGATTAGGTTTCCATAACCAATGATGCTGATGTATTAAATAATATTTCAATAATGATTTGTCTTGATTTGTGTACTTGGTTTCAATAAAGAAGAAGGGAGTGACCGGTTTGGAGTCTGGTGTTCAAGTAATCCAGGCAGGATTGAAACCGGTTTAAGTTGGTTCTACTTTTGGTTTGGGGTTTGTTAGAGTCGTTGCTTCGTTAGTACAGAAGAGATGATCAAATCGATCACCAAATTCTTATTTCTTGCTCATTCATTTCGTATTCGATCTATTCAATAAATAGTGAATATCCATTATTGTAGTTTGTGTATTCTGAAAATCAAGCATCGGTTAAACTCAACAAATTTGGACCACTTTTGCTTCGTTGAAGAAGATGGCTTAGTCAGGTATGGGCCGGCCCACTAAATTAGTTTTTCTATCTAGTGATTGGGTTATTATCATTTGGACGATACAACCACGTCAAAAACGTTTGTTATACAGCTGAACAAAAAATAAAAAAATGGAATTGTCCGAAAAAGTTAACCAGAATTGACTCAGAATCCGAACTCGAACCCAAAACGGAGTCGGTAAAATATTTGGACGGATCCTATACATCTAGACTTGAAGAATTGGTACCAAACTAGAATCGAATGGGTATTTGAACAAACCCAAAAATTTGTGTAGATAGATAAATTTGAGTATACTAGAGTAATATAAATATAATATTTGTTGGTATTTTAAGTATTTTTGGATAATTCAAATATTTTTTGGATAGTTTCGAATACAAATATCCATCCGAACCGTATAATCTTTCTTTTTCCGATTTTTACCGGTTTTTAATACAAAACACAAAAACCGATCCGAACCCGAACCAAAATTTTAAAATATCCAAACAAGATCTAAATGTAAGGACTCGAAAACCTAAATCTAAATAGACCCAATCCAAACCCGATCCGAGTACTCAGATACCCAAGAGTTGGGTCCATTCGGATTATCTCCTAATAGTTTATAAATATTAAAGTTACACATTTTTTATTTTTTTACTGTAATATTAAATTGTTATTTTAAAAATTCGTATATTTTTAAAAGGCTTCACTTCCATATATTCAATTCGTAGGATGAGTTGTTTGGCTGCCAAATCACTTCGGGTATACGTACTGACCAGTTAGCAAAAATGGGTCTTCAATATACCTCTCGTGGTGACCACGGTTGAGGCACATCATCAACTGTTCATAGGAAACCTTTAAGTTTCCATCATTGCCAAAGTTTTCACCGTGACTAGATCTAGCATTCAAATACTTCTTCTCACCATTCTCGTCTTTTCCAGCGCCTATAAAGTTGATTGCATGCATAGTCTCATAATATGAAAGTGGAGAAGTAGGGCCACAATACAGTTGATCTCCAATATTATCATAGTCTGGTAGAAAGACAGGCATGCAACCAGCAACAGGGTGCTCCTGCAGTGAATCAAGAACTTCATTCACTGTAACCAAGGAGACAACCTCTCCAATGTAACCGAGGTCCAACCCCTGCCGTGGAAGTACTTCTCTTTTGCACTCAATTTCCAATGGACGATATTCTTCTCTTTCAATACCTCTCTCTCTCTCACATACTCAAAGCATTCGCAAAGATCATGATGATAGCAATAGTGTGTCTCACCTTGCTTCGTCTTTTCTTCGCAACGCTTCAGAGGATTTACAAAATCCACCACATCTCGACAAGCGTATTTGACTATGACACTATCGTGACCATAGATATGCCTCACCGCACTCACAAGCTCAGCCGCAAAAAATGCCGAGCATATATCGTGGTTGAATTGGTTTTTCACATGTCCCATGATTTCTACCCAATGATCTTCTTTCACTAATATATCTCCACTCTCGGCTATTGTTAGATATGCATACTGAACTTGGTTATAACATTCAATAATAGTGATATCAGATACATGTTGGGCAGCTAGCAGAAGCTTTAGCCTACTGCTCTGGACAAATCCTATTACTTCATAGAAGAGGTTCCATGATTGAAGCGAGATGTTCCTAGTTTGTTGCACACTAGCGTAGACATTCTCTTAGAAGAGGAAAGTGCCGTACGTCTCTCAATGGTAAAAATCTTGAAAACCTAATCTCCAAGCGATTTAGTGGGTCGCTGGTTTACACAAACCTAAACCTATGCTAGCATGTATTGGATTTTTAGCTAATTTCTGCAAAGCGAAAAACGAAAATTTTGAAAAAAAAAATTTCATGTAAAAAAAAATTCTTCGAGCATACACTCTCATTAGGATCATAACGGTAAATTTACATATTGATTGTTTTGAAAAATCAGATAAATAACTGCTTCATTACTCTATATTTGTACAAATAACGGTCAACAAAAATTCTAATAACGGTTTAAATAAATTTACTGAAACTGTGAAACAGTGTTTGAAATCAAAACATAAGATTTGAAAGAAATTAAAAATTAGAAATATAAACCTTAAACAGTCTTTGAAATGAATTTTGAAATTTCAATTTTTGCTAACCGTTATTTGTAGAGAGAAGGAGAGTTAACTTTGCGAAATTATGAAATAAATTCTTGATATATTGTTTAGTTAAATTTGGTGCATAAATGATGATTGAATTTTTTTTTTTTTTTTGTGATTTCAATGTGTTCTTAACTCTTTTGTTGTTTTTATTCCTCATGAGATTATTTTCCTAACTTTGATACTTATGTTTTTCTTAGTTGGGTTCTTTGTTGTACATCAGCATTAACCGGTCAAAGCAAACAAATTTTGGCTCTGTAAATATAAGACTCTTACTAAGTTCTTGACGTTAATTTTGTGGTTTCATTCTGCCTTATGAAGATATCTTTGAGCTCTATTAAATAAAAAATTTCAAATGTGATTTTGTAACCAAGAGCATATGAGAAGTCATATATCTCCTCTTTTATATTCTCATGCAACTAGATGTTGCCTAATTAGGAAAGCTTAGCTATACATTTAGATGTTGCCGAATTAGAAAAGCTTAGCTGATATCCAGTCTATAATTCTACTTTAAAAGTTTAAAGCTAAAACTTTCTAAACATAAACATAAAATATACCATTTATTTTTAAAAACTTTTGATGTAGAATAATTGTTGATAATTAAAAAAAAAAAATTGTTGATAATCGATCCGGTGTTATAACAAACAATATCGGTCGAACCGGTACAGATACCACAACAATCTTATTCCCAGAAGCCCAGAACCGTTACAAACACTCGATCTCTTCAATGGGCCTGATAGGCCCATAAATAGACTGAAATATAATATCTTTGTTGCACATTGTTGTTAATGGACTTTCTCAAGTGGTTGCTTGATCCACAAGTTAGTTATTTGTTCTTGGTAACCAAATCATAAAGACTGAACCGGCTACTAAACCAGTAACAATAGTTGGATTGAAATGATGTAATATACTGATAGAACATAATAATTTAAAAGTTTTTATCCAAAAAAGATAATAATTTTAAAGCCTATGAACTACGTTTTGATGATGTTATTTTGTTTAACAGGGTTGTATTTTTCTAATATTATTACTCATTATCGTTTTAATTTATTCACATAAGTCTCCACACGTTCACTTACCATTTCACTATTCTGTAAAAATAGAAGAATGGCGATTTCACCAGCCCTCTCAGCATCTTTAACGGCATAACTTTATGGATTTTCTTCTCTTTAAGAAATCAGAAAATAATAAAACAATGTTGTTGGAGGCACTATTCGGGTCTTGCATAAGACTTGAGTCTTAGAGGACAGGTGTCGCGAAATGCCCAAATCAGCTCTCTCACATGCTCTGCAATTGGGACCCACGAGCCTCTGCCACCAATGATCTCTCACGAGCTTTTACCATTGAGGATCATATTTATTGGTTTTTAAGAAAGTATCTTAAATACATTTAAATTATTAAAAATTCATAAGACCCAAGAGAAAGGTTATCCCGATGTTCGGATGGTCTGAGGCTTAGCTATCTAGTTTGTAAGGATGGTTTAAGAACTCATAATAAAGAATAACTCTCTTTATTAATCACCAAAGAAAATAACTCAAAACTTTGGTCTCTCTCAACAGGCCCGTCTCTAGGGGTGGGCGAGAGGGGCAAATGCCTAGGGCCCAAATTTCTTTTGGTTAAAACTTTAAGTAAAAAGGGTCCAAAAAAAAAACCCAAAAAAAATTTTAATATAAAAAATGTCTGCAAATTTATTTTTCCTAGGGCCCAAAATTTCTTTGAGACGGGTCTTAAACTCAATCTCTCAAACTCTCTCTCAAAACTCATAAGTTATGCTACATCTTGGCATCTCCTTATATAGAGATTATCTCTCACAAATTTTTTTTTCTCACAAGGATAGCTTCCTTTTCTCTCAAACTTCCTATTCTCAATATGTTAGATAACTCCTAAACATATTTCATAATCCTAATCTCTCTAGAATTGCTTGTGCTTCAAGCTTATTCCAACAAGCTACTGTGTTTCTATTTTTACTAGAAGAATGATTAATGTACACGTGGAAAAGAAGTTAGATACATGCAAAGAAAAGAAAGGAGAGTAATAAAAGAGATGGGACTAGACATAGAACATGAAAATATTTGGACTAACTGCCGGACTGCTCAATAAATCATGCCTTCGAATTGTTGCTTTTAAATTTACATTTTTTTGGCGTTATTAGTTGTGTAACAAAATCGACATGCGTGGTCATATACAACATTTTTTCTGACTTAGGCCTGTTATCAATTCAACGTGTACTCTTTGTTAACTTACAATCATTCTCGCATAAAACGTGTCATCATATATTTTGGGGTTGATGAATTCAACACGACGGATCGAAACGCACGAGTTATTGAACAATTTATATAATTGTAGCAGATGGATTGGTTGACAACGTATATGTGGTGACATTTTAACAAAAATGATCAAACTAGGCATAATATACAAAATTCGATATTAAGAAAAATATAATTGTATTATTATAAGAAATAATCAAAGTTATACAAATGACTCTGAAAATCAGAAGAAATCATATTATTTCGACCATGTATTCGTCTACTCGGAAATACTTAGCTAGAAAATTTCCGAAATCACCACAATATAGGGAGGTGTCCAATTGCAACATAGTTATAGCTATGATAGACTGACAAGGGATCCACAAAATATCAGAGCCAAAAGTTGAAATGCAAGTTACTACAAACGACAAAATTGTGAGTCGGGGTATCACAACCACGAAAACTTCGGGAAGTAAGAAATTAGTCACATTCAAAGGAATTGAAAACATTTCCAAACCAATGAAATTGGAAGATTGTGTTTGCTTGAGGTCTGTGGAATGGTAGTCGACTAATCTTTGTACCGCTGGCGACACAAACCTCGAAAGGAGTATTCGACAATTCAAAGCATTGTGTTGGCTAGGTGAAACAAAATAAGAAATTTCAAAATATAAATTCTGTTTTTATATAATTGCCTATTATCGCCACACAAAAAATATATAAAACATAGAGTTTTCGATTTCAAAAAGTTAAAATTAAGCGGTAAAAACAGTATCTATTATGGATGCTAAACGACTGTAACCACAACCATTATTACGATCGTGAAAAATTGTAGATGGTTGCGAGAAAATTAAGTTAAAATTTTGTACTCTAATTTAATACTTTTATTCATTTCCAAATGATCTGCATAATATTAAAACCAAAAAAAAAAGTGTAAATGAACTAGTTGTACTTTTATTTAATAGGGATATAAAATAATGTAGTTTGATAATCAAAACTTTACGAGGAATACATCCCATTGGCCTATACAATTTCTTAACGTCAAAAAGGCAGAACTATCCATATCTCAGCCGTAGCATGGTGGTTTGGAGGCTTTAGAGCCTGCATTTTAGGGCTGCTACCTAAGACCATGTGCAATAGCGTATCTACACGAGCGTCCCATACATTTTAATTTCCAAAATTAAATCAGAATAATCAAATAAGCAAAGGACGTTCCTTCAAACGGGACCGAAATGGAGTGTCCTAGCAACGTGGCAAGCTGGCAGCAAAGTGGCAACGGGTCAGGACAAAAAAATATTAAAATACTAAAGGAGAGGACTCGCGCGATGCGCGAGTATAACTATATTTATATTTTTGTTCTAAGTTATATATCAAATAAATTATTATATTTTTAAATATTTTTTGATAATTTTTTATGTGTTATATTGACTTAATCTGAAAAATATCTCATGTTTTTAAATTTGGTAGTCTATTTTTTATTGGTTGAATTTCGTTTCAACTCATTATTAAATTATGTGTTAAAATATTGAATTATAAAATTTAATAATATTATAAAAGCTTCTATATATGTTAAAAATAAGCATTATAGACTATCCTTTTTTTAACTTTTTAATTTTATATTTGATTATTCTATACTCATTGCAAAATATATTTATTTCTAAATATAATCTATTTCAATTGTATTAATTTTAATTACAAAACAAACTT
>OVAQ01000679.1:0-26687 GCA_900406345.1 Erysimum cheiri
ACTACAAAATAAAAAAATTAAATTTATATTTTGATAATTTGTATGTTTATTTATTAACACAAAAAAAAAATTATTGATATATATATATAATATAATCCGCACCGCAAATAGTGTTTTTCACCAATCAAACATTATTTCGTACCGCTTATTTTGTATAAACCGCACTTGTGTCGCAAATATATTTCTCACACACGTACCGCAGTTGAACCGTACCGCACTACAAAACCGCTTTCCCCGCACCACAAAAAACGCGGTTACCATTCAGACCCTTAATATGCGGTATGTGAAGCTATTATTCGTTAGCTGTCATCAAATTTTTTGAAATAGTTTAAGGCCTAACAAATCAATCAAAAATTAATGAAAGATTGATAAGAGGTTATTTTCAGTATTATTATTTTCTTTTATATGATTCAGTTAATGAATGTAAACGAAAATTGATTAGATACTTTTTTTCCATATACAATAAAATCTCTATAAATTAATATTCAAAAACTAAGTTTTAAATTGTTTAACATATTTATAAATATATAATATATTATAGTTTCGACATTATTATTTTATAAAAATTAATATCTTTAAAAAACTAAAAACACTTTGCACAAAAAAAAAAAAAAAAAAAACTAAAAACACTCATTAAATTTATAACGACTTTTTAACCAATGTTTCTGTTGACATTTTGATGGGCCTGGTTTTGCCTTTTGGGTCTTATGGTCCTAAACGATCGTGTCCACGAAAGCTACATCTTTACGACACCGGTTAGTACTATTCCTGTTGCCAAACACACCTTTCGTTCGTTATAAGGCTTCTTCTATAAATAACGAAGCAACGAGGTAAACGAGAAAAATTCTGGATCGGAGAGCTTCGAAGCCTGGGAATTTTTCATTACCCCCCTTCGTTCTTCTCTGATCTTGAATTCCATACCAAATCTTGAATCTTCCCGATTTTGTTTCTCTTATTACTATGTCTGGATAACAAAAGCCCCTAACATTCTTCTGTAAACCCACTTGCGATCTCTCTCGTAAACCAATCTAGGGTTTCGCGAGTTTGTTTTGTGATCGTGAGATGTCTCGGTGTTATCCGTTTCCACCACCTGGTTATGTTCGGAAAGAAATTCGGGATAAGTGTCTGATCGATTCGATCAAGGTTGGTTTGTTGAGCAATTAAAGTCCATGGCTTTGGATGATTCTTTTTTTATGTTCTGGGTTCATGTGATTTTGAATGATCAGCTTACTGGTCTATGATTTGTTCAATCTTATGTCAAATTTGTAAAATTTGCAATGTAGATGGGAATCCAAAACTTACTTAAACTCAACTAATGTATGTCAAAAAGCATGAAATTGGTTCTTTGGATCGTTTTTAAGATGAAAATTCAAGTAGATCGGTGACTTTGTAAACAATTATAGCCAATGTCAAATGTTACACTAATTGATGTGGTTGAATGAATAATTATGGCATTGGAGTAAGGCGTTGAGAATGAATTATACATTTTTTGTGTTACTTTCTCTGCTTCTTTGTCCAAATTATGGACATTTATTGTTGTTCCATTGGTTTGGAAATCCAGGGGGCAAAGGAGGAAGTTAAGAAAGATAGAAAACACAAGAGGAAGGAAAAGAAGAGAAAGGAGAGGGAAAACGAGGCGGGTCGAAGCAAAAAGCACAGTCATAAGAGACGGCGCAAAGATGAAGGCGCCAATGCTAGTGGCAAATTAATAAACAGTGAGGTCGAGTTCTTAGAGAAGAGCTGCCTTACAGCAGAACTTGAGCTTCAAACATCATCTCAGAATTCTTGTGATAGCACTCTTCATAGCAATGAGAGACCAAAGCAAATTCAGAGTCAGCCCCTCGATGGTAGGCATAACGACTCTGGTGGGTTTGTTTGTGTTTACTTGTTGTTGGGTGTGTTTGCTTATGGGTGACATTCTTTCTTGGTTTTAAGAAACCAGCACACGGATCCGGTTACCTGACAAAGGGCAGAAAGATTCTGAGACTGAGGTGATGATGACCAACAAGGATCAAAAACAGCGCTTTTCCCGGGAAAGGTTAGATGCTTCTCAGGCTGCTGCTCCTAAAGAGTCTGTTGGTCATCTTTATTCGACTCCACGAGATGCTTTAAGGGTCTGTCAAGAGAAAAGAAGAGATCCAATTTTTGGTTCCTCGAGAGAAATCATAACAAATTTCAGCAAAGAGAAGAAAACAATTCCTCCGAAAGATAACAGGAAAATCAGTAAGGAGAAGATGCCATCATTATCTTCATGTACTCATCCAGAACAAGAGAAACCGTCCTCTTCTAGTCATCAAGAAACCCTTGGACCTTCAAAGCTATTATGCAGGAAATGCCCTCCCTCCATGTCCACACAATTCTTGAATCTCATCGAGAACTGGGCTCCTGATCGGGTTGAGAGCAAGCTCACTGATTCTGAAGATCAAGAATGGTGGCTGTTCATCAAGTTTGGCGCCAAAAGACATCAAGTTTGCAATCAGAAAACCACCCTGGGAAGTAGTTCGATGTTGTGGCCAACTGCTCGATTCCTTCCGGAAGCCGAAGTACACGCGTTGCCATTCACTCTCCCGTTCTGATTTCAGCAAAGTTGGTCGAGAGAGTGGTTAACATGACCAACGAATAGTTTTCCTATGTATTTTTAGATAGCCTGGAGACTTAAAACTCAGAACTATATGTGTGATTCTTTGTAGATGTGCTTGTTATATAGTAGACTAATATCACGTGAATAAATTACATGAGAGTTTCGAATCTCTCTTGCTCGTACAGTAAGTTTTAAAATGTCAACTTCCCTGTACTTGCATCGTATATAAATAACGAGTAACAAACAACGAAAACAACGGACCTTTATGGTTTATCAGTTTTACAAGAATCGATTCCGGTTCCTTTTGGTTTTAGTTTTTGGTAATTTATAGACAAATCTCGGTTTAAAATTTTGGATTTTACTCGGTTTGGTAAAAGAGACTTTGTACCGTTAGATCTAAAGTAAAGTAGAAACATCGAACGGTGGATAGCGAGGACAAGCGTACACGTGTGAAGCATGACATAATTTTTCCCATCCAAAGACTTTCAGAAGGTCGTTTTTTTTTGGACAAAAGGAAAGAAACCTGAAGAAACCCAGAGATCGAGATTTAGAGAAAGCGAAGAAGATGATCGCAGACGGAGCAGAAGATGAAGAGAAATGGCTCGCAGCCAGTGCTGCTGCTTTCAAACAAAACGCATTCTACATGCAACGCGCTATTGTAATTCCTTCTCTTCTCTACTTTCTTCTTCCCCTTTAAGTTCTCTCTTCTCTTCGTTTCTCTCTGACTATTTCATTTGTGTGAAATTCAGAAATTGATTATTTTGTAAATTTTCCTGGCACTTGTGATTCCATGAAATTGATGTATGGAATTGGAGGAAACCCCTAATTTTGAGTTTGATGCTGCTTTTCGTGTTAATTAGGACACGAATAATCTGAAAGATGCTCTCAAGTATTCGGCTCAGATGCTTAGCGAGTTGCGGACTTCGAAGCTTTCACCTCATAAGTATTATGATCTCTGTGAGTTGGTTCTGTCTTCTGATCTGCCATGATCATATGTATCGCTCAATTTCTATAATTGACTTTTATTTGTGTGATCTGATTTGATTGTTTTAGATATGCGAGCTTTTGATGAGTTGAGGAAACTTGAAATTTTCTTCATGGAAGAAACTCGGCGTGGCTGTTCGGTCATTGAACTATATGAGCTGGTTCAGCATGCTGGTAACATATTACCACGTTTGTAAGTGATGGATACAAATCCCTTTCTTGTCTGTTCCTATGTTTTGGCAAACTTTTCATTGCTCATGTCTTTTGAATATGGCTAATGTTCATTTTAAGATTCGTATGGTCTCAAAGATGGTTTACTTGATCACTACTTAATGTTGCTATCATTTTTTCGGATATTTAGTCTGTTCCCTTCTATAGCTAACTACTATCTGTTCTTTTTCTTTTTGGCCCTTCCCTAGATATCTCCTATGTACAGCAGGATCCGTTTATATCAAAACCAAGGAAGCTCCTGCCAAGGAAATTCTTAAAGATCTTGTTGAGATGTGCCGTGGAATTCAGCATCCTCTACGTGGTCTTTTCTTGAGAAGTTACCTTGCGCAAATTAGTCGAGATAAATTACCTGACATTGGTTCTGAGTATGAAGGGTAAGCACTTAGGCACTTAGACAGTATTGTTACATTTGTATCTCTAGTTTCTCTTGACGTCATTTAGGATATTGGCTGTTTGCTGGGTTAATGAGCCCAATAATTATTTATTAGTATCATTATCCATTTCTATTGTGGTCAAGAAACTTTTGTTACTGACATACTGAAATCTAGATTCATCTAGTTGGTGACTCATTTGCTACTCTCTACAGAGATGCTGATACAGTCACAGATGCTGTGGAGTTTGTACTACTAAACTTTACTGAGATGAATAAACTCTGGGTCAGAATGCAACATCAGGTGAGTTATGATTCAAGATTGTTATACACCCTTCTACTCATTTCAAAAACGAGCTTGCCAGAATGTTTGCATGTCATGGAGATATAATTGGACCATGAGAGCATGATTCTGATCACGCAGGTGTTGTATTGCTTGTGAATCATTACCCTTTGATGATCCTGAGTTGAGGCTTGCTGTCGGGCTTTCTGGTCTGCAGGGACCTGTTCGAGAAAAGGAGAGACGGGAGAAAGAGAGGGGCGAGCTTCGTGATCTTGTAATGACTTTCTCACAGCTGGTAACAGTGTACTGAAAGTGCCTGCCATTCGTTTTATACTGATGGAAGCGTACGTTTTACCTCGCGTATCAGGTTGGAAAGAACCTTCATGTGCTGAGTCAGTTAGAAGGTGTGGACCTTGATATGTACAGAGATACAGTGCTTCCTAGAGTCTTAGAGCAGGTAAAATATTATATCCTGTACACTCACATACACATGCAAACGTAAGTTATTCCCTAACCAAAAACTGATTTTTGTCTGATGATTTCTCAGATAGTGAACTGCAGAGATGAGATTGCCCAGTATTACCTAATAGACTGTATCATTCAAGTTTTTCCTGATGAGTATCACTTGCAGACCCTTGATGTACTTCTTGGGGCTTGTCCACAACTTCAGGTAGTCTGAGTAGTCCTCTCATAGTTAGCATATCTGCTCCCATTCATCTAATTTGGCTGTATTAGACAAGAAGTTGTGCATGGTCCTTCACTATGGAAGTGTCAACTGCACTTTCGGATGTTGGTGTCGGTAATTCACTAATCTGCTGTTTTTCTCACTCTCTCTCTGATTTTCTTCTCAGCCGTCAGTTGACATCATGACAGTGCTTTCACGTTTAATGGAGAGGCTGTCAAATTATGCTGCTTTAAATGCTGAAGTATTACCTTATTTCCTGCAAGTGGAAGCTTTCTCAAAGTTGAATATCGCAATTGGAAAGGTAACCTTTTATATGTGGGCTGTGATCAACTTTCTGGGTATGTGCAGTTGCAGTTTGGTTTGAAAGTAGCATCTTTGAAATCCTGTTGACCTGACTTGTTAGCGTCACGAAAGAATGGAGAAGACGCAATTATTTTGTTGCCTGACAATTCTTTTTTTAAGTAATTCTTCACTTTAGACTATTCCATAAGTTTGTAGAAACATGCAGTGTTCTTTATGTGTTGGATGTATTTGCTGCAAACATGATCCTTCTTAACAGTTCATACAGTTCTGCATATTTGTTACTTCTTAAATTAGTGGTTTTGACACCTTTTTTCTACGATGGAGTTCTTAGTGGAAATACTATGATGTTGCAGGTGATAGAAGCACAAGAAGACATGCCTATTCTGAGTGCCGTAACCCTATATTCCTCCCTTCTCAAGTTTACTCTCCATGTTCACCCTGATCGGCTTGATTATGCAGACCAAGTGTTGGTCAGTTTTCTTATAGTGGCTGTATTTACTTATTGTTCTCTTTTTAAGCCAAGTTTAAATACTTCTTGTTCTGTCAATGGTGCGTAATGGTTGTATGGATCTTATATGTAGATAATCTTGTAGTTTAATTCACATTGCTGAGACATTGATAAATTCGTGATAGCTGTGTCAAAAGATGCCAATCTTTTCATTAGGAAAAAAAAAACACTAGATTCAGGTTCATCTTTGTTTATTATAGGTTACAGTTACATTTTCAAAAAACTTCATACTAGAAATGTTTTGCTGGAATAAGGTACATTGGTGAAAGAGTGTGAATTTGATGTTCTCCACTTTCTCTGTCCAGGGATCATGTGTTAAGCAACTGTCCGGAAAAGGAAAGATTGATGACACCCGTGCAACGAAAGAGATTGTCTCGCTTTTAAGTGCTCCCCTAGAGAAGTACAATGATGTTGTCACCGCCCTTAAACTAACAAACTATCCCCTTGTATTGGAGTACCTTGATTACGAGACAAAGAGAGTAATGGCTACTGTTATAATTCGAAGCATTATGAAGAACAATACTGTTATTGCTACAGCGGAGAAGGTTAGATACTTTTTGCCCTAACCTTCTGGGTTGAACCATTTGTGTGGTAAATTTAAATTTCTTTTGTCTTCTTTTATTTGGTAGGTTGAAGCACTGCTTGAATTGATTAAAGGACTTATCAACAATTTGGATGAGCCGCAAGATCTTGAGGTTGTTATAAGCATTTAGTGATACTTTCTATCTTGTGCTTTGAGACGTATCTTCTCGATTACTCGTGAATTACAAAAAGAATGAGTCAGAACCCCAAAAGAGAGTTGAATTTTGACTTCGATACATATCTTTCTACGCCTTTAGGTTGATGAAGATGATTTCGAGGAGGAGCAGACTTCTGTTGCGCGTCTCATTCACATGTTACATAATGATGATCCGGAAGAGATGTTTAAGGTGCATGGAGCTCTTGCACTTTCAGATTCATTCATGAGTGTCATCTCTTTATGTTGACATTAGGTTTTCTAGTTATTGGCTTGCATTTAGAATTTTTATGTTTTAGGACGTCAGTTCTATTGCATTCATTCTCAGTTGCCTCTATTCTTTGTTAGTAATTTTCGTAGCCAGTCATTTATTGTACCTTTCCACCAGGAGTCATCATGTACTTCCACATTCAATTATATTTGGTTTTTAGTCTTTGAAGCTGTTTCATTGAATTTCAGATAATCAGTATCCTGAAGAAGCATTTCCTGACAGGAGGGCCAAAGCGCTTAAAGTTCACCATTCCTCCCCTTGTTGTTTCTACTCTAAAGGTTTGATTTCTTAAACAAAGTTATTCACAATACATAGGGTTATGTCTTTGATGCCAATCTCTTAAGCCCCTCATACTTTATGTTGAGTTTGATTTGACAATATCTGTTTTAGTTTGTTAAAAGTTTCTTCTTAAAAGTATATAATCTTTGTTATCTATTTGTTTTGCATTGTAGCTTATCAGGCGATTACCAGTGGAAGGCGACAATCCTTTTGGAAAAGAGGCTTCGGTTTCTGCTACTAAAATCTTCCAATTTCTAAATCAGGTAAGATTATAATATTTCACGTGCTTAGAATGTTCAGATTTGTTTTTTCTAGGTAGAACAGTGTGTTTCGGAGCTACATATCTTTTGTTAAACTTGGCCATATTTAGTTCATAAGAGCTGATGGAGGACATCGAAAATTCTCAATCGACAGTTTTTGTAGATATAGCAAAGGAGACTACTGGTATTGCTCCGACTCCGCTTTAGTCTTCAGTTCTTGTCTTTATCTGTTGGAGTTTTTTGCTTGTTACAGATTATCGAAGCACTACCTAATGTTCCATCACCTGACTTGGCATTCCGGTTGTACTTGCAATGTGCTGAGGTAGATAAATTATCCGTTTATTTGGTATGCCCTGGCTTCAATGAAATGCTCACAGATTTTTCCTATTTCACCAGGCTGCAAATAAGTGTGATGAAGAACCAATTGCTTACGAATTTTTCACCCAGGCATACATTTTATACGAAGAAGAAATTTCGGTTAGTTATATTTTCTTGGAAGACAACTTGCTACTGTTTTTATGTCTGGTATCTACCAAAATAAGTGGGTGACTTTAGTTTTTCTCATGCTTCAAAAACTTGCCTTTCTTAACAGGACTCAAAGGCCCAAGTGACCGCGCTACAACTTATAATTGGAACTCTGCAAAGGATGCACGTATTTGGTGTTGAGAATAGAGATACTTTAACACACAAGGCTACGGGGGTATGTCCTCATGAAATGTTAATTTGTCTCTGCAAGATTCAATTGTCTCTTCTTAAAGGCTGATAAGAGAAAATTAATCAATCCTCTTGCAGTATTCAGCGAAGCTTCTAAAGAAACCGGACCAATGTCGAGCTGTTTATGCCTGTTCTCATCTATTCTGGCTTGAAGATCATGAGACAATACAAGATGGAGAAAGGTATGTTTTCGCGTGTGTAATTGAACACAATGCGTGCTATGTTATAACTCCGCATCTCATCATAATTTTTAACTTTTGAAATCAGGGTTCTCCTTTGTCTGAAACGAGCGCTAAAAATTGCAAATTCGGCTCAACAAATGGCCAACACAGCTCGTGGTAGTACAGGATCTGTTACCCTCTTCATCGAGATACTAAACAAGTAAACGCCTTTTTGTTTTGTTTTACATCTCATTTTCGCATGCCTTGTGAGCATCAAGCAGTATCATGTAATGTGAATTTTCGCAGGTACCTCTATTTCTATGAGAAAGGGATTCCACAGATAACAGTTGAATCAGTGGAAAGCCTGATCCAACTGATCAAGAACGAAGAATCGCTGCCATCTGATCCATCTGCTGAATCGTTCTTTGCAAGTACGCTGCAGTTCATGGAGTTCCAAAAGCAGAAAGGCGGTGCGATTGGTGACAGATACGAGGAGATCAAAGTATAGAATCTGATGTTGGTAAAAAGAGCTCACACAGTTTGTTAAAAGCTTTACTTGTGTCGTTTGAGAATCAGGAAGAGACTTGTGTTTTGTGTTGTTGATTGCTGCTGGAAATGTAACCCCGGTTTAGGTCTGGTTTATTCCTCGGATTTTCAAGGCAGATCATGGTTCGTAAATTGTGGATTTTGCTGTCTCTAATACGAATCTTTTATTGGTCACTTGTGAGTAATCTGAGTTTTAAGTTTTAACATTGGATATAGATGATTTTTCTCATAAAATACATAATTTTCAATTATTTTTCATTATATAATGGGATAATGCATGACTACCTTCAATATATAGAGTCAAATACACATAAGACGCAATATATGTGTGAAGGCATGATAATGAATATTGTTGTAGATAATGTGACATTCAAAATTAATTTCGACTATACAGTTAAATAATATCGTACTAAATAAATATAAAATCTATAATTGTGGTAGAACTTTTTTATAACATGACACTGGTATTTTTTGCTGAAAAATAGAAAGTGAAAAAAATAGAAACTAATTAAATATAGAAACAAAAAACTATAAGTGAAAAATAAAGTGTAATTTTTTACAAAAAATGTATGTGAAATGTAAAAACTTAAAAAAAGAAACAAATTAACAGAAGAAATGAGAAAATTTTTTTTTAAAAAAAAGCAAGAGAATAGGGGAAGTTGATGGAGGAGATTGTTCCTTTTGTGAACGCTTCAATGGCATAAATTTCCGGCCATCACATTTCTTCTGCTTCCTCTCTGTCTCTCTCTCTCTCTCTCTCCCTAGTTCTCGATTCGATTCATCATTCTTCACCTTCAATTCTTCTTCTTCTTCTTCTTCTTTGATCCCTCTCTTCTCATCTCCCACATTTTCTGATTTCACTTAGGGTTTCCTCTTTTAACATTTCTAGGGTTTTTCTTGTTTGTTTTTCTGTATCGGAGATGGCGAATTGAATAGGAAGGCTGAGAGATTAGGAGATTTTATTGGTTGTTTCCTCAGGTGTTAGATCTGAGGTTGCTATTTTTGAATTTCTTCGAGAGGATCTTTCTTTTTTTTGTCAATTTTGTTGTTGTTTGTGATCAACGTAGCTCCTAGTCTTTTGGTGGAGGACAAGAGAAGCGGAAGGCAATGAGCGCTTCGAGGTTCATAAAGTGTGTCACCGTTGGCGACGGAGCTGTTGGTAAAACCTGTTTGTTGATTTCTTACACCAGCAACACTTTTCCTACGGTATTATCGATTCCTATTTTCTTCATCCTTTGATTCAATTATATATATGATTTGCTTTTGTTTTTGTTATGCTTCTCCGTTGATTGATGAGTCCAAAGCTTGTTGGCCATATATATGAATTAATTGAGGATTTCTGGAGCTTGTATGTATCTCATTGTATCTTTTCGTGGAACAGGATTACGTACCAACTGTTTTCGATAACTTTAGTGCTAATGTGGTTGTTAATGGGAGCACTGTGAACCTAGGATTGTGGGATACTGCAGGTATTGACAATATTTGGGATCTTACTTAGTAGTAACAGCAGCTGTGGCTTTGAGTCTGAATTCTTTGTTTTGTTGTAAACAGGGCAGGAGGATTATAATAGATTAAGACCTTTGAGTTACCGCGGTGCTGACGTTTTCATCTTAGCATTCTCTCTTATCAGTAAGGCTAGTTATGAGAATGTATCCAAGAAGGTGCGTATTCCTATTTTGCTAAAAGTTATTTGAAATGAAAACTAAAAAAAGTCTCTTGGTTGTGATTTTGCTGCATTATCTGTTGTTTGCAGTGGATCCCAGAGCTGAAGCACTATGCCCCTGGTGTCCCAATAGTTCTTGTTGGAACCAAACTAGGTAAGTTCCTTTTTTGATGCATTTATTTCCTTTATGTTGTAATAAAGACGATACACACTCTAGCTTTTTGGTTTTCCTCATTGCTTCAGCTTCTCTGGATAGTTATCACACTAGTGGACACTACCTTTCATTCATTGGCTCTGTTTTGATTTGTTCACGTCCCAAGATATATGCATTTAGTACTTTTTAGCTCTTTTGATCTGATTTTAGGAGTATCACAGACGCTGCAGTTACTAGGTTTACAAGCTTGTCTGTGATGTTTCTTCTTCGTTCTGTTTTAATGAATTTTGGGATACATTATGGATCAAATGGTTTCTCGTGATAGTTAACCTGCCACCTCCATTGTAAGAGACAACCACATGCATGTAAGCAGATGTTGGATGTCTAAATATAGAAATTATAAACCTTTAGAAAAGGCTTATACAAGAGCCAAGAGCTTCTGTCAAAATTGGTGTAACAAATTCCGTTCTTACTAATAATACCAATGCTTGACTTTGAGCCTTCTGGTTGATCCTTTGTGTTTTATCATATGTGGCAGATCTTCGGGATGACAAACAGTTCTTCATTGACCACCCTGGTGCTGTACCTATTACCACTGCTCAGGTAAACAAAACTTTCATTCTAATCGGTTCAATCACTTAGCTTGGTACTTAAACAAAACCCTCTTAACCGTTCCACACTCTGGGCATCAAAGGGAGAGGAACTGAAGAAGCTTATTGGAGCTCCTGCATACATCGAGTGCAGTTCAAAAACTCAGGAGGCAAGAATACAGAGCTTCTCTTTTGTTGAATATTTACATGAGTTTGCTCCTTTACTTGAAAGCTTGAAACTAATTTTTTGAATGAAACTGCAGAACGTGAAGGGAGTGTTTGATGCAGCAATCAGAGTGGTCCTTCAACCTCCAAAGACGAAGAAAAAGAAGAGCAAAGCACAAAAGGCCTGCTCCATTTTGTAATTTCTCTACGTTTCGTATCTCTCCCTGTCTTTCTCTGTCTCTTCCACTCTAGTGAAGGCTTTAAAAAGAAACACATTGAGCTTTAAAAATGGTTCAAGAGTTCGTTGTGATAATGTCTCTTAATCCTAAAAACAATTACTTCTGTTTTACTGATAAATTGTTTCCAGCTTTAGCTGAGACCTAATATTGCACTTACTAGTTACTACTTCTCTATACTTCCTTCCATGTCATTGAGGAACAAAAAGTAACACAGCACAAATTGGTCATATTACTTTAACTATAACATTCACCTTGTCGATAATGGATAATGCTTGTTAAACGATGCTCAGATTATATAATTGATAATGCTTGTTACGTGAGCGGCCTCATGGTATTCACGTTAGCATCAAACAAATATTTTCTTCACATGTTTAGGGTATATACATGAATCATTTTGTTTTGTTAGGAGGAGACTCCATACATAGAATTTGGTAGGAGATGATTCGATTCAGATGATTAGTCTTCATCATACTATACTTTACTACTCTTCTTAATTGTATCAACATACTATAATACTATTTCAAGTGTTTTATTCCTTCAGCTGTCAAAAACAGCCTATCAGAGCAAATCACATTTCAGCATAATAATTCCCTAGTTGGAGAATAAGATTCCTTATTCATTGTTTTTTCAAATTATATTAACTTTCTAAGTTTAGGAGAACAAATGGCCCATTAGCTCAGTTGGTTAGAGCGTCGTGCTAATAACGCGAAGGTCGCAGGTTCGAAACCTGCATGGGCCATTTTTTTATCATTCGTTAAACGAATGAACAAGATGTATCTTTCTCACTCTTAAAACAACATGCAGTGTCTAAGCTTTGCTTTTAAACGGCAGAGCTTTAAACATTCACAAGGGAATCATCAGATCAGAAGCAATGGAACTTTTTGCCCAAAAAAAAAAAAAACAATGGAACTTTATCGTTTAACTTCTTCACATCTTCAAAACAAGTATACATCATACATGTATTCTTATTTTAAGTACAAAACATTCTTTGTAAACAAAAAAATAACAAAAAAAACTGGATTCAAGAAACCTCAATATAAACTACAAATTCACATATATACAAAATCCAAAGATCCCGAACCTAAGAAACTTCTCTTGTTAGATTTTTACCCATTGCTTCAAGCGGAAAATGAAGTTAGGAATGTTGATGGTTTAGTGAGTGACAAAATGGTAGAGACCATAAGCTTTCGGTCTATAGGTTTTGTGAGATAAGCATCCATTCCTACCTCCAAGCATTTAGCTTCATCAGAAGACATTGCATGAGCTGTCAATGCCACGATTGGAATGTGCAGCTCGGTTCCGATCTCTGCTCTTCTTATCGCCTTTGTTGCCTCATATCCATCCATTTTTGGCATCTATCATATGACAAAATGTTTTAAATAAATGTCATGTCTTCACATGTGATTAAGATGGGAATGTATGTTTTACCTGGCAGTCCATGAGGATCAAGTCATAAGATGAGGAATTCAAGAAACAACTATGCGGATTTGTAACGTTGTTAGTGGTTTCTTCTTCAGACAATGTGTGTTCTTGAGTTGTATCTTGTGCATTGATAGACCCGTAGTTGAGGGAATCAACTGCTTGTTGTCCATCCCCAACTGCAGTTACAGTTGCTCCCATTTTCTCAAGCATTATGGTGGCTACTCGTTGAAGAACCGGTGTATCTTCCGCCAGCAAAATCCTTATACCTTCAAGAGATTTCTGATTCTTTCCATCCAAAGCAATTCCTGAATACAGCCGGTCTTTCCAGTCTTCTTCTTCCGGGTTCTTTTGAGTCATACTTGCAGATGTTGAGTCTTTAGTGGTGTCAATGAGATAGTTCTTAAGCACTGGAGAGGGCAAGGTGCTTGATTTCACAGCTTCTTTCTCGCCAGATGTCTCAGAGGAATCATCGGAACTGCAAGTGTCGTATTGTGTTGGATCTATTTCTAAGCAATCGTGGGATTCATCACTTCCGTTTCCTCTGTTTCTTAAGCCATTAGACAAGCTTCTCTTCCGGTTTTTTATTACAGCCTCCAGAATTTGGATCATTTTGGCTTTGTACAACGGTTTGTTAACCATCATGACATGTCCTTTTCTTCTAAGCTCTGTTTTAACTGTATTGGAAGTGTCATGCTTCAGCAGCCAAGCAAACTTTGCTTTGCCTGAGAATCCGTCGAGGTAGTTAAGCTGTTCCTTCCATATATCTGTAGTGAGATCAAGTACTCCAATATCAACCACTATGACAAACACAGGGTTCTTGATTTCTTCTATGTTTGAAAGTTCAGCTCTCAGTGGATCAGCAATATTGTGCTGTGAATCAAAGCTACTTCCAGTCTCGAAGAGGTCTCTAATGATCTGAGTCAGCTCGTTCCAGTCTGATGCTTCAACAGTTGCAATGCCATGTTTCCGTAACCACTTTGATGTGATCATTCTTGATGTACTTCCATACATAGAAAGCAAAACCTGTAGCATTTAAAACCAATAACACTTTCAGATACACAAAATTATATAATCCATGATGCCACACGTCAAAGTTTCTTTCGCAGATTTACGTACCACGAGACCGTACTTGGAGAAATCTGGCTTGAAGTTTTGATCAGCAGTGTCGGGAGTACTCAGAATCAAGTATAGTCTCATTAGAGTCCCTAAGCCAGTTTTCTGTACTACTTTGATTTCTCCACCCATCTTGTTTACCTGTAAGATTACAAAGTATGTTTCAGATGATTTAATTGCTTTGTGACTCATCAAATTCTAAATCCAGTGACTTAACGCACCAAGTTCCGCACGATACACAGTCCAAGACCAGTTCCTCCGTGCCTGAAGAAATATAAGACCAGTGAGCTATAAGATTCAACAAACAGCATAGTTTTGCTTAAACATTCACTGCATACACTTGATCATGATCACTTACGTCCGAGTGGTAGAAGGATCAGCTTGCTCAAAGCTCTCAAACACAGAGTCCCATTTGCTTGAATCTATTCCTGCAGATAATTATTTATACAATAAAGAGATTTCAGAATCTGGAAGATCGTGAAGTGGATAGCGAAAGGACATATACTTAAGGGAACTCAAGTGCCATACCACATCCAGTGTCATCAACCTCAAACCAAAGAACCATTTTGTTTGTGTTCTTACAAGACTTCTGCAAATGATTTCTGTGTTGCACAATTCTTGTCTTCATTGGAGCCCATGGTTTCTTTCTGTCAACAGTTAAGCTCATTTCATCATGTAGAGAATTCATGTTCTCGCACCATCCACGGAGAATAATGTGACCCGCTGCAAAGCAACCATCTTTTTAAGATTAGCAATGCATCTCTGTCATGAAAATATAGATGGTAACAAAACTTACTTGTTGTGAACTTTATAGAATTGCTTATAAGATTTGCAAAGATTTGAACAAGTCTTGCCGAGTCCCCTCTGACTAATGCTGGCATATCATCTGTGGAAAGAACAAAATATATGAGAGGTCATAACCCAAAAAAATCATTGTAAAGAAAATTCATCACTGGCTGTCTAAAATATAATACAGAGTCATACCAGAGAGGTCTAGAACTGTCTCTACATTGTGGTTAATACACTGCACTGAAAACATGTCAACAAGTCCTTCGAGTTCTCGTCCCAAATCGAACTCAGCTTCTTCCAGAACAAGCTTTCCTGACTCAACCTATGAGGTGGAAAAGGAAGAAATTAGCTTGTTAGCTGCAAAATTACATGCTAGTTTCAGGAAAAGCACAGCAGAAACAGCTAAATGTTTACTCACTACCTAATTTAAGATCAGCAGATGTAATACTAAAGCTTGAAGATTTCTCACCTTGCTCAAGTCCAGTATGTTATTGAGAAGCCGGAGGAGAGCTGTAGAGCACTTTCGAATCTGAGTGACTGTTGCATATTGCTCATTTGAAAGACAATCATCTGATATAAGAATATCTAGTAATCCAATCACAGCAGCCATAGGTGTCCTCAACTCATGGCTAGAATGCAGAAAATATTTTAAAAAGCTCATTTCAGTATTTAGCGTTAAGAATGTTTAACAATCGCAAGAACTTTGTTTCTTGCAGACACAGTGATGACCAACCTCATATTTGCCAAAAACTGGCTTTTGTAGTTGCTTGAAGCTTCAGCTCTTCTTCTTGCATCCAGTTGCCTTATTAGTTCTGCTCTTAGTTTCATCTCCTTTGAAACTCCATTTGTGAGAATTAAAATACAGACGCATCCAATAAAGAAAATGCAGACAGAAGCAGAAATCAGTATAACCAAAGTCTTGAAGGCTCTTTCATCCACTTTTCCCATAATGAACTTCCTGGGAATAATTACAACACCTACCTGCAAAACGCGTAAACAGAAAATTAAACAACGTGACCCTGGGAATCTAAAAATAGACTCTAGATAGAGGAACACTTACAATAGGAAGTCTCTTGAGATTCAGATAGAATGAATCAACATAATATTGTTGGTCACCGAGCTTTGCATTCTCAGCATGTACAACATGAGGGAGGTTACTTCCATAAGTTTTCTGTAACCAATGAGCTCCAGTCTTTATAGCCCACTCCTCTGAATCAATGGCTTTCATTAGCTTAGGCCCCTTTGATGTATTCTTTAAAAGAGGACCGTTTGTGGAAGTAGCAAGCAAGTATCCTTCTTGAGATGTCAAATAAATATGTCCACCATGGACTTCTACAAGCTCTCTCATCAACTGCCCTACGCTGTAAAGTGCAGTTGTCACCCCAACAACAGCCACAATACTCTTGTTTGATGCATCAAAGACCGGCAAAGCCGCTGAGAGAAGGGGAGAGTCCATGTATTTGCTCACTGTCACATGCCAAGAAGCTTCACCATCAGGCACTTGTGAGATTCCTGCGATGTTGATCAGATCATCCGGTGGGATTTGAAGAGGCTTTCCTATTTTTCTCCCTGTTATTGGATCAAGCTGTTGCTGGTACCAAATGGCAGACATGTTCCCGTGTATCGTCTGGTTGTTCCACCCTCTTACATCTTGAGGCCCCGTTCCACTGATGGAATAGTTTTTAAGATCAGAGAAGATGTAGAATGTGCTGCTACTTGCTGGATCCCTATGAAAAGCTTGGACAAATCCATTTCTGTAGTTTATGGTTATGGCATTTAGAGCTTTGGCACTAGCAAACAGAGCCCATGTCACATCTTTCATTGCCTGATACATCTAAGCAAATTAACAAAAATAAATAAGTAAAGGATCTCAAATCAAAGACAGGACCACAAAGAAAAAGACAGAGAAAGAAATGAAACCTCAACGAGTTCTTCTTGAGTAGTTGGCTTGTCATATTTTTTGATGACATATTCAGATAGCTTAACTTGAGCTGTTGTTAGTTCGGATGTGGTGTTTAAAACGCTCCACATCCTTAAGATTGGACGCTGAAGAAGCTCGTATCGAAGGCCATATGCTAAGGTTTGAAGCGACTGCTTTGTATATATCCTCGTGAAATGCCATGTTAGAATTGTTAATAGCCCAATCAGGATTGCTAACATCACCTGCACACACACACACATCTCAACTTACAAAGCTTAAACCTTTCTCGTCAAAATGGATTCGTTTTTCAAGTTTGATCATAAACTGAACATGCCAAATTAGATGAAATGAAAAATTGAAGAAGCTGATAAAGTCTAACCATTATAGCGAGGCGAACAACAAAGACACTGTAGTAAGAAGACAAACAGTGACTACTTGCGTATTGAAACTCATCTTGCTCAACATCTCCACGCAAAATCCTTCTCTCTCTTGGCAACTCCAAATTACTTCTCCAAGGGGTAACCCAATTAGTCATTTTATCAAACACCTTCTTGATCTTCATCTTCTTCTTCAAACCCATTGGAGAATCAGGAAGATTCTCTATACTCACTGAGAAGCTATCTCCTCTCATCTTTGTTTCAGATGATCCCAAAATCACAAACAAAGACACATATTGGTACTGTTGTGTTCTGTTCTGTTGTTGGTGAACTTTGGGTGCTTTGCTTAGTGGAAAACTAATGACTTTACTGCTTCTTGTGTCACTCCCCACTGTATTTTTATTAATACCCAAATTAAAGAATCATTAATTTTAGTAGAAAAATCAGAAACCCATGAAGAAAATTTTCAAAAGCTTCAAACTTTTGATTGAAGAAAACTCTTCGTCCAGAGAGAAGAAGACTGGCAAAAATAAGATAAGTCTGGAGAAGCAAAATAATATGTTCAGATTTATAAAGAGAATAAACAGAAAGATGAAATCTTTATGCTTTATAAAGAAAATCAAATAAGGGAAAAAGCAAAAGATTTGGGCAAAGTGATTGAGAATGATCTTCGAATTTGGCCAGTGGGAATGTGTAGAAGGTAAAATGGCCAATAGGGACATTTGGCTTCAGGTCCACAGAAATATAGAGAGAGGTTTGTACGGTTTAAAGAATTTTTTCCAAGTTTTATTATAAGTTTTTATAATTTTAGAGAAGCAATAAATACATATTAAGTAAAGTACTAAAGGACCCAACTTTCAATTTTGTATCGTCTCTCTCTCACACAAGGTTTCAAAGATTTGTGCTTTGTTGTTAGGTGGCTCATGGCCAAATATTCGTTAAATCCGCTTCGATTCGGTATTTGCTTTGATTCGATCCGAAAAATTCGGATATCCGTAAAATTTCGAAGCAAAGCAAATAGAAAAATTTAGTATCCGTAGAAAACAAAGCAAATACAAATATTGCTTTTTGCCAAAGTCAGGTATCCGCTCTAATCCGTATATTTGTAGATATATTAGAATATATATAATTCTATATATGATATTATATTATAATATAAATATATTTGTGTATTTGTGTGTTTTGGGCCTGAGTTTGCATTGCGAGAAAGAAAGAGAAGAAAGCTACATCGAAGTATTTTGTTGTTACCATGTTATTAAGATGTTAATTTGACCATTTTTTCCACCATGTGATATTTTGAATCTTTTGATTAGTAGCATCTTAAACTATCGGTATNCATGTTGTTAAGATGTTAATTTGATCATTTTTTTCCACCATGTGATGTTTTGAATCTTTTGATTAGTAGCATCTTAAACTATCGGTATCGGGTTTGGTTTTTGGAAGTAGTTTGATGACATTTTCTTGATTGGTGATGTCAACATTGGTTACGTTTAGCTTTTAGAACTTATTGAAAGCATGCAAACAAGAACTTTGATTAATATTTGATCGTTTTGTTATTTTTCTGTATTATATATGTTAATTTTTGTTCAATATTTTAGACAGATCGAAGCAAATCAAATATCCTCAAATATAAAAAAAAAAAATCAAATATCCGAATTTCCGGATATCCGAAAATTTCCGGAGCAAAGCAAATCAAAAAATCAAATATTCGGTTAAAACAAAGCAAATCACAAATATTATACATTTTCAGGATATCCGCTTCGTGGCCAGGAACCTAAGAGAGACATTTTTCTCTCGTCCCTAATACTGACTCTTTTAAAATGTACATCATTACTTACGGTCTTTTACCAAGTCTTACGCTATGAAATTTTAGAAATATAATTAAGATAAACATGTTAGAACGGTTTATAATAGCAGAGTCCGTGTTAAACGTATTGAGTCAACGTTACAGCTAGTTTAAGCACGATATTACCAGTTTACCACCGGCCAAATGCTCAAATTAAACTTTTAATTTATCGTCTGTCACAAGTTACATCTTTATATAGGAAGCATCGAAAAACAGAAGAAGAAGTTATCTTTATTCATTATGGAGAGAAAGGTGGACTCCTATGTTATATGACCGATTATTCATTAAATTTGTATAAACTACAAATTCGATATTCTTTATTTATTTGATTGCCCGTTTTAATTTTTTTTTTTTGATAACCCAGGTATCTCAACACTCCCCGACAGAGTCGGTTCGCTCGGATTAGCCACGTGGACTAGATCCGTTTTAACTTTAGTAACTTATTATGTAGATAAAGATAAATTAAAAAGGGAAGAATTTCTTGAACTTGGGTTCTATCCATATTCTCAGCCTACAAGCTTGGTGGATGCAAAATAAGATCCCAATGATTTTTTTTTAACACAACATTAACTTTATTAACTTGCAGAGGAATTGTCAGAGTGAATAACATCAGCATACTCCATTGGAATTACATTATGAACTAAGAAAGAAAAATTCCCATTATGTTGATGCCTTGCCATTTTATCTGCAGGGAGATTAGCTTCTCTTTTAACCCAGTAGAATTCAACTTCCTCAAATCGAGTTCTCCATTCCTTAATATCAGCAAGCCAATTAAAAACATCAAATCTTCTAATTTTGCCTAAAAGACAGTTGACAAGAACTTGACAATCTCCTTCAAAAACCAATGATTTTATTATGTAGTTTATGAATTCATTTTTGCATATTGTATGATTTCTTGGATTGACCACATACTGTATGTATAGCGTGTTTCATTTATGTGCCTCTCGTTACCTAGTATAAAATAGTCTACTTCAGGTAAAGAATATGTTTTGGCTAGCTTATTAAAAAAAAAAAAAATTACGATTTTCCAAAGTACCAGCAGCTTAAGGTTTACTACCATTTTCCCAAGATCTAGAAAGGGATCCTAAATGAATAAATGATTTATGAATAGCGTGAATATTTAAGAACCTTTTACAAACCTAAGAGAAATGATATAGATTCTGAAGAAATTCAGATAAAATTTGTGTTCTTATTGTCTTGTGACAAAGTCTTGATAAACCTAGAAATAAAGAAAACAGATTAAGATTTTTTACCTTTTTTAAAAGAACATCAACATATGTTCGATACAATGCATTGGAGAATAAAAGACAACTTCCTATTACAAATCATTATCGTTAGTCTCCCCAATTTTATCTTTATTTTGTTAAATAGTTGCAGATGACATCAGATAGATTAAAGAAATTGGTTTTCTAGAAGTTCCATGTTATGCATCAAATCTGTAAAGATTCTACTTCTTAATAAGTTATTGGAAGTGACTTGTCATTAGCTACTGTCATTGGCTTATTGTCTCATATATTATATATACACACATGTATATACACATTTAAATATGAGAAAGAAGATGTCCTAACAGCAACACTTTGGTGTAATGTTTAATTTTTTTTTATAAATAATTAAATAGAAAGATGCTGATAAAATTTAATAATAAAAAGCAAGAAAATCATAAGTAATAATAAATGGAGGCTAAGTTGAGGTAATATTGTCTCCCACAAGGGCTAACCTCACCCGTCATTATGCTTCTTGTTCGGTTGCTTCCTAATCACTTTCCTACTCTACAACTCTCACTTATCTAGATCTTCCAATTACATAAAACTATGAATATTTAAATGTCAACTCTAGAACGCCAGATCATAGCATTACTATTCATACGGAATAAGTAAATACTAAAAACAATCATTATTACGTAATTATTAACTAACACTTAGCTATGATGAATATGATTAGTTCATCATGAACCTTTTCTTCGTTTCAGTTGATCGAAAATGAATTTGATATGTTTGTCCTTCACAAAAGTAGTAGACCATTGTGTTGGTAGAAACCATGGATTAATTCTTACTGATAAACTGATAAGTGATAACTGATACACATACTTAGCCTAAATGAAGCCCATATAACACATAAAATATAGTATATAGCTAAAGCCAATATTTCTACTTCAGTTTTTGTAACCAATATTTCTACTTTAATTGGATAGCAATATAATCAAAACATGTCACAAAAAATGTTACCTGTTTATTTTGCGATGAATGAATTTAGCTTTCTCAACCACTGAATGAGCTCAATCCTATCCTTATTCATCATATATTCATGCAAGAAAAAACAAAGCTCCGCGTCGATTCCTCTCACTCTCAAAAACTCCCGAATCACTGTCTGAAAATCATACTTCAAACTCCTGCACAGTACAAAGATCAAAAGTTTCAGTAGTTACATTTAACTAGCAATTTTTCTTGTAAAGTTGACTGTATCAACAAATTATGAATAGTTAAATGCTTCACTCTACAGTTGAGTGATTGAAGAAAGTACCCGAAATTTGGTCCCATGTAAGGCTGACCAGTGATTGTGTTGCGTCTAAGCTTGTAAAGCTTTTGAATTTCAATACGGTTAGGCCAGACAGAGCAAAGGAACTCGACCTCTTCACTTCCATCAATCTTGGAAATATCAACCAACAAGCTAATGTGAAGACGGACATCGCGCCCTGAAGCATCTAAACCAGTTCTTGGAACAGTCATAAACCCATCAAACATAGTTGCTTCCATTTTGATATCCTCATCTTCTCCAAACTTCCTTTTCATCACAATGCATTGTTCACCGGGACAATCCTCGACCGAGAATGATTTGAATTCAGTCGCCGGCTGCATTATAGTTTAAGTGGAAAAAACAAAAATCATCAGTCTGATTTGCTTGGATCTTGTACCAAAAGTCTAATTCTTGGTGTACAAATTGATTCAAATATAGTGAGTTTAGTCTATGGTAATGTCTCTCTCATCAATCTAAGTCTCCGAGGCTTCAATTCATTTCCCAGATTACAATTACTCAAATACGAAATCTAAGACTAGCATACAACATCAGATTCCAGCTGAATATTTCAGGCTTAAGGTCTGGATAATGATTTTGACAGAAAACGGATAATACCTGATGCGGAGGAGCATAATCGGATTGATACTCGATCTCATTTCTTATGATCCGAAGGATGTTGGACCGGAAGGGCGATTTAGCTGTAGAGGTGGTGATGTCTCGTGATTGTGGAGTTGGTAACAGAGATTTACATCGAACTAATGAAATTAGGGTTCTTGATTTTTGAAGAGAAGGAGAAATGCGTGATTTTTGAAGAGCACGGAGGAGAAGAGCCATGGAGGTTTCGATGTTCGCCGACGTTAGGGCTCTTCGGAGGTTTTCTAATTGGAATTGAATCGGATCGGAAATTGCAGAGCTGAATTGTTGGGCTTTTGAGATGTCCAATAGTCCAAGATAAACAATTAATGGGCTTTTCTATGCAATAGCATTGTTTCCGAGTTTTTTTAACATTCACGATGGTTTTAAATCCAAGTTTGCGCTTGTGTACATTAGTGGAGTATATTTTAGATGCAAATGAAAATTGTTTTAAGACCATAAATGTTGTGGGTTATTTTCAAGAAACTACATTTTAAACATAAAAACAGTGGTGGTTGGATGTTAGTTGTCTCAGATCCAGTGGACAAGTTGTTTCGGCTGAGGTTACTCACTTCTTGGATTAGTAGGGTTAAGTCAGCTGATTGCCTTTGGTTCTTGCATACAAGTCTTTGCATTCCGCAAGTTTAATGCCGTTCGGATCACTCGAGGTTATTAAAAAAAAACAGAAGAACCAATAGAGACACAAACAAACAATATACTACTTGTATACAACGAATGTTCTGGTGATAAATAATGTTTTTTATATACCGCATGAATGGTTTACTCCAACCACGCAGGACTCCGAATCCGATCCGTCTTAGTTATGTTATGTATTTATTGTATGCAAGTTTATAATTTATTTATATAAGTTAAAAGTCACCACCAGGCGAAGTCCAAGGTAGGTACGACCAATGCATAGATCGAAACAAAATTCATGAATCAATATAATACAATTGAGTTCTAGATTTCTTACAAAAGAATTACGTTGACTTAACTCTAAAAGTCTATCTTTTGGTGACGATGGTCACGCTATGCACTTCACTAGTGAAACAACAAACAATGCATTAACTAATCACCCGAAATTCATTGCGTGTAATCAATAGATGTGTATTGATAGAGCAAAAGCAGCTTATGCATGGATCTTGCAAGACTATGATCAACACATCATCCCGAGAGAATTAAAAAATCACCGCACGCGCGGTTAATAAAAGATCATATGAGAAAATTAAGCAATATAACTAATATTGACAGAATAATAATCAAAGTTTTATTAAATTTTGTTACTCAATGCTATTTTTATTCAGTGCTTTCATTCATGTAATTAATTAAAATAAAAGTTTTCTTAATGCTCTTTTTATCCAATGCCTTACTCATACATATCATTAATTAAAGTCTGGGGGGCCTAATTATGTGCATAATTGACAAGAGTTGTCACGGCGCTGATCCCCGGTAGGTGTATGTCTCATGCATGCATACATGGTGTTGAACCGATCATATGTGTGTGTGTATATATAGAGAGACAGACGTACGATACTCTTCAATCATTCAAAACAAGAAATTATACCAAACACACAGCTCTTTTGCCCTCATCCCAAAACACACTATGGATACTTCCCTCTTTTCTTTATTTGTCCCAATCCTCGTTTTCGTTTTCATCGCTCTTTTTACGAAATCAAAGAAACCAAAACATGTAAAAGCTCCAGAACCGAGCGGTGCATGGCCCATCATCGGCCATCTTCACCTTCTCGGGGGCAAGGAACAGCTTCTTTACCGAACCTTAGGAAAAATGGCTGACCGTTACGGTCCAGCCATGTCGCTACGGCTTGGGAGCAGTGAAGCATTTGTTGTGAGCAGTTTTGAGGTGGCTAGAGATTGTTTTACAGTGAACGACAAAGCCTTGGCTTCACGTCCTATGACTGCAGCGGCAAAGCACATGGGTTACAATTTTGCCGTTTTTGGGTTTGCGCCTTATAGCGCTTTCTGGCGCGAGATGCGCAAAATCGCAACCGTCGAGCTACTTTCTAACCGGCGGCTTCAGATGCTCAAGCACGTTCGTGTTTCTGAGATCTCAATGGGTAATAATTAATTAAAAAATAATGTTTTAAAAAATCGTCAGACCCATATCGGATTGTCACATATATCGTACGTTTAGCGCCTAAAGTTACCATTCCCGTTCTTCTTTAGAGTTTTCATATGTTTTTGGACCATTCTCAAAAATATTTTATTTCTTGTTTTGTTTTCTAAAACTATTACCAAAAATGTCCAAAATTCTAAGATTGCAAAAATACCAAAAACTCTTAATTTTAAGAGTGTACAAAGGGTCTTAAATTATTTTGTAACTTTACCTAAACCTAAGATTTGTGATACTTTTGGAAGAATTCAAATTTTGGGGAGTTTGGGTAATTCTCTATAATTTCTTTTACATTTTAAAAATCTTCAATAGGTTAAAAGAAAGAAAGAGGAAGCTGAGTTCCATTGACCGAGTTTTAATCGAATTTGTCAAACTGGAGAAATCCGACAACTTGTATACATTCTGTGTAGACGCCAATTTTTAGAACCTATATACAAAACGGATATAAGAATAATTGTTGAATATTGTTAAATAATTGTAATACGATGCGATATTGTCACATGCAGGTGTGAATGATTTGTATTCCTTGTGGGGCAAGAGAGGTGGTTCAGAACCAGTAGTGGTTGATCTAAAGAGTTGGTTAGAGGACATGACACTGAACATGATCGTGAGAATGGTAGCCGGAAAGCGATACTTTGGCGGCGGCTCAGCATCCTCCGAGGACACCGAAGAGGCAAGGCAATGCAAAAAGGCCATCGCAAAGTTCTTTCACCTCATTGGTATCTTCACTGTGTCCGATGCTTTTCCAACACTAAGATGGTTTGATCCGCAAGGGCATGAGAAGGAGATGAAGAAAACGGGAAGCGAATTAGATGTGATTCTTGAAAGCTGGATTGAAAACCATCGACAAAAACGAATAGTTTCAGGAACGAAAGAGAATTATTCAGACTTCATCGATGTTATGTTGTCGCTTGCAGAACAAGGAAAACTCTCGCATCTTCAATATGATGCCAATACTAGCATCAAATCAACTTGCCTGGTATACCTTTAAACTACCAAATCTTGAAATCTATTTTCTTAGGGATCTGACTACTTCATATTTTTTTTTTGTCTTAGATTAGAAATTTAGAATGACATTTGTCTCTTTTAATGTTTATAATGATAAGTATCTGATTTATCAGGCACTGATTCTTGGAGGAAGTGACACTACAGCATCAACCCTTACATGGGCCATTGCACTTCTTCTAAACAATAAAGAAATGTTAAAGAAAGCGCAAGATGAGGTAGACCTCCACGTTGGCACAGACAGGAACGTCGAGGATTCGGACATAGAAAACCTGGTGTATCTTCAAGCGATTATCAAAGAAACATTGAGATTGTATCCAGCTGGTCCTCACTTAGGCCCTCGTGAGGCGATGGAAGATTGCAAGGTCGCCGGTTACCACGTTTCTTGCGGCACAAGACTGATAGTGAATGTATGGAAAATCCAAAGAGATCCGAAAGTTTATATAGAACCAAACGAGTTTAGACCAGAGAGGTTTATTACCGGAGAAGCAAAAGAGTTTGATGTTAGAGGACAAAACTTTGAGCTGATGCCATTTGGTTCGGGAAGAAGATCATGCCCAGGCTCTTCGTTGGCCATGCAAGTGCTTCATTTAGGTCTTGCTCGTTTCCTTCATTCGTTTGAAGTCAAAACTGTTTTGGATCTCCCTGTTGATATGAGTGAGAGCCCTGGGTTGACCATTCCTAAAGCCACACCTCTTGAGGTTCTGATCAGTCCACGTCTTAAGAAAGAACTTTTTGTGTGATTTATGTTTGAGAAACATATACATGAACTTCAATAAGATTGTTAAAGGTGCCTTAATTCGATGTTTTTCGTTCGAATAAAACTTTCCTATGTTTGTTGTTTTCTTCTTTTATATGCCGTTATGACCCGGCCAAAAACTAAGTGGGGGCAAAAAATAAGTCTTAAGACTATCCTCATTGCATAGAACTCTTTTTGTTTCTTAAGACTATCCTTATTGCAGTGTTCTTAAGACTATCCTTATTGCATTGAACCCACAACATCATGTTCTTAAGGGATATACTCTGCCAATTTGCCACTTTAATCAACTTGATTTTTTTTGTTTAATAGTATATATATTTTAGTGGTGGCAGCTGCCATCCCCTACATGAACGTAGGTCCGCCCATGCAGCCCCGACTCAAGTAGGCTGGGCAAAGGGGCGATGGCCCAGGGGCCCAAAAATTTAGGGGCCCAAATTTTGTTTTTTTTTT